>SNQJ01S0212849.1:6696-18252 GCA_010110895.2 Picea sitchensis | reverse complement strand
GGGATTAGAAGTGAATACTTGGTTCAGTAGGAAGCGAACTTATATAACACTTAGTTCATCAGAGGAAGAGTATATGGAAGTAAGTACAACTATTTGTGAATCCATTTGGCTTTGCAAATTGCTTACAGGTTTATTTGATCAAGAGTTGGAGCCTATGGTGATATATTGTGATAATCAGAGTTGTATTAAAATCTCAAAGAATCCAATATTACATGATAGGTCCAAGCATATTGAGATCAAATACCACTTTATCCGGGATATGATCTAGAAGGGAGCAGTAAAACTTCAGTATATTTTCACAAACGAGCAGGTTGCAGATATTCTAACCAAACCCTTGATGAAAGGGAAGTTTGTGTTATTCAATGATAGACTTGGAGTGGTGCAGAATACCTTGCTCACTAAGAGGGAGTGTTGATGCATGGTAGCATTGGACAGGTATTTATGCACATGTCTATGTGTCTAGACATGTGGAAATCATTCAAATCCTTTTATCTTTGACTTTCCTTTAGTTAAAGGAATTATTAGAGTAAAGTAATTTTATTTATTAATTAATTGAGTTGTTTAAGGAAATGCTTAAAGTTAGCATTTTAATCTTAGCCATTGATCTCAAGTGAGGTGAGAAGTAATCGCAACTATCAATCACTTTGGAGATTAAGGTTAGATTATAACTCAAGATTATAAAAGCAAGGCTAGGGTAAATGCGAAGATACTTCACTTGAAAAAAAAATTGTTGAGAGAGTCAACACATAGAGGGTTGGATCACGAAGGACTGGAGGACTACATGATTCAAGGAGATATTATATAAGTGGAGAAGGACTTCCATTTAGAAATCTGGTCAAGGAGAAGAGAGAATAGAGGTAGGTCTACGCAAGTGGGTTTCAGCAAAGCAAAGCCATAGGAAAAGGTTTTTCCATATGAAGTTTTTTGTACAGTATTTATGTGCATGTACACAGGTCACCATGGAGATAAGCGCCTATACATGGGTTTGTAGAAGAAAATATACATACACCTTGAAAAACATGTGGGTCTAGGTCGTACAATAGATTAGACTTTGCCAAGTTTTTATGGAGTTGTATTTCTCTCAGTGTGAAATTATCCCTATTATGGGATCCTTGATTTTAGCATAATAAAATCATTCTCAACATTTGATGTAGGAGCATCACAAGCAAGGGCAAGTGGAGGACAACTGGATATGCACCAGCGCACATATTGAAGACGTTTTGAATTTTAAAAGATGAAACATTAATGTAATAGCTGGAAGGATGTAATTTCCCTTAAATGTTTTGGGGATTTTAACGCAGATCTTGAGCGTTTGATCTCATCTGTCGATTGTAGAAATTTAATGTAATGAATGTAAAGTAGATGTAGGATTTAATTTGATTAGATAGCTTGAGGTTGTATGAGGTAAAACTAGAGAAAACTCCCTCGTATGTATTGTATTGTATCATTATTCTCATAGTAGTTAGAAGTTGTAAAGCAAGAGAGCATTGGAGAGAAGAGAAGAACAAAGATTGTAGAAGTTGTATGAGCAGATAGTTGTCTCTATTGAATCCATGTACAGAAGCACTTAAATTAATATAAGAATGCTTTGATCCAATTTCATGGTGTTGTTATGGTCATTGTTTTCATCTATTGAATGGTATGTTTACAGTTTGCTTATATACTATGTTTGAATTTGTTTCGATGTTGTGTGTATATCTGC
This sequence comes from Picea sitchensis, assembly GCA_010110895.2. Classification (NCBI taxonomy): domain Eukaryota; kingdom Viridiplantae; phylum Streptophyta; class Pinopsida; order Pinales; family Pinaceae; genus Picea; species Picea sitchensis. The sequence goes on along the minus strand of SNQJ01S0212849.1, from coordinate 16,550 downwards.
GATTTCATGTTGAATGTATGATGTCCGTGAGAGGGAGAGTGTAAGTTTCAATTGTTTCTTTTCCTGAGAATTCCTACAAGGAGTGTAGTGAAAGTCCGCAAGGAGTGCGTTGACGAGATTCTAAGTTTATCTCGGTAAAGATCAAGAGGGATACCATTGTTCTTATACCAGTAGAAGTAAAAGTATAGCATAGAGCCATGCAAGGTGTGCGCAGCCCGGTTGAGGTCTTAGACTTTTCCAACCCAAGTGAGTGGTCAAAGGATTTATGTCGCAAGGAGTGCGTAGAGGTGGAAGACATCAGATAATCAACGATTATCATGAAGGTCGCAAGGAGTGTGCGCAAGAATTCCCTAGAATCCTTGAGTTTGTATAAAGAACCAAGCTCAGGAGGGATAGAGACTTCGAAGAGTTCAAAGGAAGGACGAGGTTTGGAGTCACCTCATAGAAATCAACCTCAAGAGGAAAGACACCGAGTTATTTGGCCAGGACATCGAGAACCTGAATGAACGGTGGAAACTCTCAGAGGGAGAAACGTCGATACCCGTGGACCGTTAGACCCAGTGGAATTGCAGGGATGATAAAGGAGAGAGTCTTTCAACACTCGTAAGCTCAAGAGAGATAGCAGTCGTTAGATCCAAAGGAGCGAGAGCCATTGATTTGGCGCTTTGAAATTTCGACATTTTAGGAGTCGGAAGTGTAGAGGAAACAGCTACCCAAAAGTCGTGATACACGAAATCCCGACGTAATGTGGACTGTCAGATCGTCAAAGGTTTGGGACCGTTGATCTGTGGCGCAGAAATATCGTGATTTCGGCTATCAGGCGAAGGGAGAAAGCTACATTGCAAATCCCCAATACGCAAAATCCCGACACGCCAAAAGTTGGGCTCTAGGTTGCAGTGGAGGGTCACATCAGTGAAGAGTTAAGGGAGGAGCTAGAGACCGTTAGCCCATTTCAGAATTTTGGGACTTGGAAGATTCAGGGATCCTTGTAGAAGAAGCCCCGACATCGTGAAACGCGACATGCCCTTTTGGGGTTGATCTTGTGGTCGTGCTAGTGGTCACGTGGAGTGGAGGCTCATGTTTAGTGCATGTTTGTGTAGGTGGAGTGTAGAAAAGGACTTGTGGTTATACGTGTTGAAGATTCTAGTTGGGAATCAAAGAGTCATTTCGGCTCAAAGGAAACTGAAGATCCATAGGTTGGGAGGTCAAGCGGACCCTGCTGAGGTGGGGTATGCATCAGGTGGTATCAGAGCTAAAATATTTTGTTTTCTGTAGAGGAAAGACATGGAACAATTGTGATTTGAATTTTGCGTGGACATATTGAAACAATGTCGCCAAGAAGGCGTCAAGAGAGAGTTATGCCCGATCCAACTATGGAAAAGGAAATGAGAGAAATTCGTGCTCGATTGGATGCTATGGAGACAACACAAAGGTGAACACCTGATACTGGAGATATCAGTGACGCCGAAAGTGAAAACGAAGAAGGAGCTGAAGAAGAAGTTGTAGCCAAAGATTTTGCAGGATAACATCTATTCAAGGCTGTCGCAAGAACCGGTGCTAGAGACAAAATGGACATCCCAATGTACGAAGGAAACTTAGACGTTGAGGAGCTGCTAGATTGGTTTAGAGATTTGGATAAATATTTTGATTATGAAGATATCGAAGAGGACAGGAAAGTAAATCACACTGTCACTAGACTGAAAGGGCATGCAACACTGTGGTGGGATGAGCTACAGGCTAACAGGTGTTGCAAAGGAAAACAAAGAATCAAAAGCTGGGATAGAATGGTAGAAAATATGAAAGCCAAATTCATACCTAAGGATTACCAAATCAATATGTTTCGAAGAATGCAGAATTTGAGACAAAAAGGGATGACAGTGAAGGAATACACTAAGGAGTTTTACAGGATAAAAATTAGAGCTGGCACCATGAAAGTGATGATGGAAAGGTCACCAGATATATGAATGGCCTGAGATATGAGATTCTAGATGAGATGAGCATGGTGACAATCAAGAATGTAGAAGATGCTTATCAGATTGCTCTGAAAGATGAAGAGAAATTGGCCCAAAAGTAAGGTCAAAGGGGCAAAGGTAGAAGTCAGAGTAAAAAATCCCAATAATGAAGAGAATAAACCTCATAACCACCCAGAAAGGGGAGGAAGTTCACAAGGAAGAAAATATGCCAACATGAACACTTTTCCGTGAGCAAGAGGAAGAGGAAGAGGCGGAGGAGATGAAATAATGTGTTTTGTTTGTGGAAAGATCAGACACAAATCGTGGGAATGTCTCGATAGAAAAATAGATGGAGGAGGTGTTATCACTCCAAAATTCACCCTAGAATGTAATCAAGTGAGCTTGGTAACATCAAAATATTTGTAAATGTAAATGAGTTTTTAAAGGGTCAAATGGACAAAGACTCAAAATGATAATGTTCGAACTCAGAAAACAGGGCTAGCATGAACCAACAATCGAGGTCTTGACTAAATTCAATCAGTAAGTGAGAAAAAGTATGAAGAGAGGGAAGACTTCAGTGAGAGGAATGTAGAGGTTGTTGTAAACATCAGGTCTCCAATCAACCTAAGGAAGAAAAAGTCTTAACACAAGATCTTCTTGAGCTCAGAACTTAAGGATACTAAAGAAATATCATGATAATATAATAATCAAACATACATCATAATATCACCACAACCATTCATGTGAATCATTCAAATCATGAACACTTTAGTATCAAAAGTAAATAAGATGGAATAAGAAGTTGATTTCTATTAACCAAAGATGTCTTAAATCAAATACATAACCAGTTCACAATAATTTGATCAAAACATTACAATTCTGGAGCTTCAGCTCAACCATTCGAACCCCTTTTTTCCTCATTTGGAACATGGATTTATAATAAAAAGGAAAGGCCATAGCTAGAGGTGCCAGTTGGCCTTCCTCACATCAGATTCTCCAGCAGCATTTTTCAATTGAACACCTATGCTAGCAGTTATAACCAAACTCGTATAAAAAAGGAAACGTGTCGGTAACTGTTCCAACAATATTTAAATGACACTTCCTCCCTTGATCTTCATTGATGCGCCTCCTTTTTCATGCCAAGTGTCCTGTAGAGGTGGTAAGTTGTTATCATGTTGCCAACTACTATCTTAGCCATTCTCCACATCATCAACCATTTAAAAGAGTAATGAATTCAAACTCCTTGATTCTAGGTGCCAATAGGTAGCGCCATTATGGTGTATCTCTGCGCAAATTTCGTCTCTGCCAGAAATTCAATAGAAAATTTAGGTAGCACACTATGGAATACACAGCCCCCAGGAGAGTAGGTAGTGCCCAAGAGAAAACGCAGCGCCCAGGAGATTTGACAACACACTGCACTCTGCACATCCATGCATGAAAATGGTGGAACGGGCAAGAAATTGGGAGCAACATCATATATATCATGGCTATATTTAGTTCTTCAACACCTGTATGCTTGATGCGTGCCTTGAGCTTGAGGCTTGACTTGTGGCCTAGCTTTGACTTAGTCCATGGCTTAGTATTTTGACATATATATTTGACTCATAGATTATGAATTAGGAACGTGATATTAACTCATAGCTTAGCTTAATGTAATGACGGGTGACTAGCATAAGAAATGGGCATGTGGCTTTATAAACTCTAGACTTAGGATAATGCAAAAGATTTATGCATAGAAATTTAGGTTTAGAATAGAGTTCAGCCACTTTAAAGCACAGACCACCTCTTCTATCAAAGTCAATAAACTCATTTACTGAAAAGGAAACTAAAATAAAACATAGGGAAATCAACAAAATAAATATTTAGGAAAAAATACTAAAAGTTGGTTTTTTGGTTATGCAGGTCAAAAAGACAAAGGCCAAAGGTGTTTGGAGAAAAATATTTAAGAATTAAGACTCTTCCTAAATCAATGAGGAAATTGGAATTTATGAACTAGGGAGAATGATCAAAAAATATTTCAAAATTTTAGCACAAGGATGCTAAAGATACTTAAAATTTCCATAACAAATTGAGTGCTAACATTTGGCTCCAACTGAGATGGAGACCTCCCTGTGAGGCTCCAAGAACCTAGTAGTTCTATTCGCCTTATCCATTGGGCTATGGAGTCATATGGCCTGTAAAAACTGATCTCTGTACACCTTCAAAACCATGCCTTTATTCACACAAGCTAACCGCTACTTTTGCTTCAAACAGAAAGATAAAGAAATGCTCGGGCAGTGAGCTTATTTCCTACCCTATTCTACTCTAACCAGCTGAACAACTTGCTCAGGTGAAAACAAACTTCCACCATAACCATTCAAACTGTTTGGTAACCAACTTCTTCTCTTCACTGCAAATGATCCATAATAAACAAGGAAAGTGTGACAGTTGACTAAATTCATCCTTCTGATCGCCAATATTACCTTCAAATGTTGATAAAAAGATTAAGTCTGCATGATCCAAAGCATTTGAAAATTGTAACTCTATTTACTCATCGACAGGGTCATGAAACTGGAAGCAATGCTTGATTAGTTTATGAAAGGTTACCTTCATTGTTTCAAAGCTACTGACAGTTTGTTTGATGTCTTCTACAAGCACACCTGATTGAATGACAGACACATGCATCTGTGGGTCAAATAGTTGCTTCATAACTTCAAAACCACATGTTGGTTGATTGTTTATCCTCTCTGCATATTCAGTGGGGATAGATTGTTGCTCAGACACATGGTTTTTATTAAGACAAGGCTGTTCATTTGTTTGTGATGGATACGAGACTAGATTTACATGAAAATCCCTTTCAACACCTCCATAGCATTTACAAGGATCAGGTTCATTATCATCATATATAAGAATAGTTCTAAGAGATTCCAAACAAATCATAGAAAAAATCTGTTCATCACCATCACTGGTATGTCCATCAAAAATAGGTTGTCCATAACAAACCTTTGACTCTTGACATTCAAAATGTCTTGTTTCATGATTCTTTCTAACAACAAAGTATTCGTTACCAACGTGTTTTTCAACAATAAGCTGCTCTTGGTCAATGCTTGAGATAGTGACTTCCTCATAGGAAAGTTTGTCAAAGATACCTGCTTCGAGGACCAAATCATCCACTGTCTTTTCTTCATAGGGACAACAAATAAAATCTGCCTCATGTTCAGAGTTGACATGATGTTGACTTAGAATCCTACCACAAGCTCGAAGGTTCTCCTCCACTTCCTCAGCATCCATGAATAACTGTGATAAATATGTATATTTTCTTTACCTAAGTTAAAAAAACAAGGTCAGAGTGTTGAGACACTATGCAATACACCATGGCAGCAGTCTCAGGAGGTTTAATTTCCAGGGGAAGGTTGCAATACAAGTTGTGAAACCTTCGATTAAAAGCAGATAGAACTTCATGTTTTTCTCTTCTCAAAGTAGTGAACTTATTTAGGTACTGATCAAATGACTTTCTCTCTCCCCAGTATTTTAAAAATATATCATATAGTTCATCGCATGAACCAATGGAAGAAACTTCTATATTCTTCAACCACAAGGCAGCATCTCCAATCAAATATTTAGAGAAAAGCCTCATGATAATATCTTCATGCAAGATTTCCAGATTATCGATGAAGTCTTGAAAGGTTGACATATGCTCTTCTCCTATAGTGTTATCTTTTCCAGAAAAAGTGGGTAGGTAGTCTACAAATCCGAGAGGGTAAGGATGAAGAAAGGATGGAAGCTTTAGAGGTACAAACATATTTCCCATAACCTTAAACTAGAAGTCAATGGGCTGCTAAACAGTAGAAGGTTGTTGGTAAAGGTCAAAGGAGTTGGCATTCTGAACTGAATCAATTTTATTATTTGCAAAAGGACAATAATCATTTGGTGCATGTTGAATTTCAACAGGCTAGTTATTAACAGCGGAGGGAATGGTAGAAGGTAATAAATCAACTTTGAAATCTGGAGAGGGGAGATAATCGTAAGGTTCAGACTGATTGAAAAAGTGTTTATGAACCTCATCTTCTTCAGGTGTTTGAAGTGGATGGATATCTTTAACATCAATGACATGGAAAGGGGATAAATCTACTTGTTTTAAAAATGAATATGCAAGAGCTTGTTGGTGGTCCTTAGAGTATACAAAGTAGATTATGATTCTCCTAATGTGTGCAAGGAAATTCAAGAAAGAATGAAGGATAAAGAGCACAAGTTCTAGAAAGAAATTCAGAACTTGATACCTGAACTTGCCTCTGCCTTCCATTTATGTCCAAGCTTGTTCCCACAGTGGAGTCTTCCAACATGTTCCTCTTCATGGATTCGTCAGGTATATGATTACAATCAATTTTCTGTATCCCTCTCTTGTCTACCATCAAGAGCTGGATCTATGTCATTCTTCCCAGGGAACTCTTCAATCTGCTCAAATTCGTCCCCGACAACGACACCATTTATGTTATCACTTCAAAATCACCCAAGACTGTAATCAGGTGAGCTTGGTAACAACAAAATATTTGTAAATTTAAATGATTTTTTAAAGGGTCAAATGGACAAAGACTCAAAATGATAATGTTCCAACTCAGAAAACAGGGCTAGCATGCACCAGCAATCGAGGTCTTGACTAACTTCAATCAGTAAGTGAGAAAAAGTATGAACAAAGGGAAGACTTCAGTGAGAGAACTGTAGAGGTTGTTGTAAACATTAGGTCTGCAGTCAACCTAAGGAAGAATAAGTCTTAACACAAGATCTTCTTGAGCTCAGAATTTAAGGATACTAAATAAATATCATGATAACATAATAATCAAACATACATCATAATACCACCACAACCATTCATGTGAATAATTCAAAGCATGAACACTTTAGTATCAGAAGTAAATACGTTGGAATAAGAAGATGATTTCTATTAACCAAAGATGTCTCAAATCAAATACATAACCAGTTCACAATAATTTGATCAAAACATTACAATTCGGGGGCTTCAACTCAACCATTCAAACCCCTTTTTTCCTCATTTGGAACATGGATTTATAATCAAAAGGAAAGGCCACAACTAGAGGTGTGAGATGGCCTTCCTCACATCAGATTCTCCAACAACATTTTTCAATTGAACACTTGTGCTAGCAGTTATAACCAAACTCCTATAAAAAGGAAACGTGTTGGTAATTGTTCCAACAATATTTAAATGACACTTCCTCCCTTGATATTCATTGGTGTGCTTCTGTTTGCATGCCAAGTGTCCTGTAGAGGTGGTAAGTTGTTATCATGCTACCAACTATTATCTCATCCATTCTCCACATCATCAGCCACCTAAAAGAGTAATGAATTCAAACTCCTTGATTCCAGGTCCCAATAGGTAGTGCCATTCTGGTGTATCTCTGCGCAAATTTCGTCTCTACCAGAAATTCGGTAGCAAATTTAGGTAGCACAATGTGGAATACATAGCGCCCAGGAGAGTAGGTAGCGCCCAGGAAATCTACAACACCCAGGAGAAAACACAGCGCCCAGGAGATTTGGCAGTGCACTGCACTTTGCACATCCATGCATGAAAATGGTGGAACGTGCAAGAAATTGGGAGCAATATCATATATATCATGGCTATATTTAGTTCTTCAACACCTGTATGCTTGATGCGTGGCTTGAGCTTGAGGCTTGACTTGTGGCCTAGATTTGACTTAGTTCGTGGCTTAGTATTTTGACATATAGCTTTGACTCATAGATTATGAATTAGGAATGTGATCTTAACTCATAGCTTAGCTTAATGTAATGACTGGTGACTAGCATAAGAAATGGGCATGTGGATTTATAAACTCTAGACTTAGGATGATGCAAAATATTTATGCATAGAAATTTAGGTTTAGACTAGAGTTAATCCACTTTAAAGAACACACCACCTCTTCTATCAAAGTCAATAAACTCATTTATTGAAAAGGCAACTAAAATAAAACATAGGCAAATCAACAAAATAAAGATTTAGGAAAAACTACTAAAAGTTGGTTTTTTGGTTATGCAAGTCAAAAAGACAAAGGCCAAAGGTGTTTGGAGAAAAATATTTATGAATTAAGACTCTTCCTACATCAATGAGGAAATTGGAATTTATGAACTAGGGCAAATGAGCAAAAAATATTTCGAAAGTTTAGCACAAGGATGCTAAAGATACTTAAAATTTCCATAAAAAAATTGAGTGCTAACAGGAGGAGAAGCTCACATTTCATAAGCGCAAAGGCAAAATGTTGAGGCAAAATGTGCATAAGGCAAAAGATCCTTAATGATGAGGAAAATTCTCTTGAAGACAGAAAAAGAGATGGAGAATCCAGTCCAGAGGAACAATTTGTTTAGGACTGCTTGCAAAACCAAGGATAGGGTATGCAAGGTAATATTTGATAGTGGAAGCACAGATAATCTAGTATCCACAAAGATGGTGGAAAAGATGGAATTGGATACGATTGCACATCCAAGCCCATATAAGGTTTCGTGGTTGCAAAAGGAAAATTAGGTAACAGTCACTAAACAGTTTTTAGTTGAATTTAAGATAGGGGGTTATAGAGATGAGATCTTATGTGATGTTATTCCCATGGATGTATGTCATCTTTTTTTGGGGAGACTGTGGCAATATGACAGAAATGTTGTTCATGACGGAAGAAAAAACACCTATACCTTGGAAAAGAATGGTAGGACACATATGTTGCTGCCAATTGAAGACAAGAAGGTGGAAGAAGAAGAAACCAATACTATACTTCTCATGAGTGGGAAGAAACTTATGGATGAAGTCAAGAAAGATTAAGACATGTAGTTTGTTGTGGTAAGAAAACCTAGAGTCATCTTGACCATTACCTTGATGGATGATCTACCAGAGGAAATTCGGGAACTGCTAGAGAATTTCGTTGATATAGTGGTGGAAAACTTGCCTTGTTCGTTTCCGCACATCATAAGTATAAGCCATCACATTGACCTTATACCAGGAGAGAGTTTACCAAACAAAGCAGCATACAGACTACACCGCAGGAGAATGAAGAGGTCAATAAGCAAGCCCAAGATTTGATGGACAAAGGGTTGATTAGGGAAAGCTTGAGTCCATGTGTTGTACCAACAAAGTTAAGTTTGAAGAAGGATGCTGGATGGAGGATGTGTATAGAATCAGGGGATATAAACAAAATCATCATCAGGTATAGATTTCCTTTACCCAGGATGGATGACTTGATGGATTTCTTGAGTGGGGCAAAGTTTTTTTCAAAAATTGATTTGAAGAGCGGATATCATCAGATTAGGATGACGGAAGGTGATGAATGGAAGACAACATTCAAGACGAATGAAGGGCTATATGAATGGCTTTTCATGCCATTTGGCTTGACGGATGCGCCAAGTACTTTTATGAGATTAATGAACGAAGTCTTGAAAGATTTGATTGGAAAATTTGTAATTGTGTATCTTGATGATATATTGATCTTCAGTGAGACTGAGGGAGAGCATTTGAGACATTTAAATCTAGTGATTAGGAGGTTTCAGCAAGAGAATTTACTGATAAATATGAAGAAGTCGTCTTTCATGAAGACAAAACTCATTTATTTGGGTTTTGTAATATCTTTGAATAAGTTGAAGAATGATCCTCAGAAGCTAAAAGCGATCAAAGAATGGCCATCACCGAGGAATATCTTTGAAGTCAGAAGCTTCCATGGACTAGCTAGTTTTTACAGGAAGTTCATCAGAAATTTTAGTGGGATTAGTGCACCAATGATGGAAACAGTCAAGAAAAGACATAAATATTTTCATTGGACAAAGGAAGCAGAAAGAAGTTTCAGGTTGTTAAAGGAGAAGATAAACGAACATCCAGTTCTGGTTCTGCCAGATTTCAGTAAAACATTTCAAGTTAGATGTGATGCAAGTGGA
>SNQJ01S0212848.1:0-15783 GCA_010110895.2 Picea sitchensis | reverse complement strand
CCCTTTAGGAAAAGGTTTTGATTGTCATTAAACTTTGCATTTACATTGCTATTTGTCATATAGGTTAGATTCCCCCTAACTTAACAAACTAAAATTAACTCCTAGAATTCATTAAACAACTCACATAGTAAATAGGGACTACCCCCCTTGGCTTCCCTAGGAGTAAGCCTAGACGGAAGAAGTCCAAATCGAGGTGACAGTGGGTTTGGACTTGGGCATTGTGCCTCCAAGAACACACCAAGTGGATTGAGACTTTTCTACGTTTGTAGGTGTGTATAAGGACGGCAACAGACTCTAAAAACATCTCCAAACTTTTTAAGGACAACTTCTACTTCATGGCTCACTTTTATTGTAAGTTGGTAAATCCCTCTCAACAAACTCATATTTCAAGCCTCTCTAACTTACAATAAAAATATAAGGTGGTATCCCAAGATTTGTCCACTAAACTTCCAAATGACAAGAGTATGGAACATGTTATCAAGCTTGACCCTACTAAAGGCCCCATCGTGGTTTGTCCCTATCGGTATGGCCATTTGCAAAAGACCGAGATTGAAAGGCTAGTGAAGGAATTCTTGGAATTTAGGATAGCTTCTTCTAGTAAGATCCCTTTTGCTACATGTTAGCCCTCAAGACTAACAGGTGTGCTTTTCATCGCACATGTGGGTGATCTTCATGGTGTTGCTTTTGTGTGTTTAAGGAGGTGCATTTCATTTAAGATGGTGCATAAGATGCTAGGTTGTTGGCTGGCATAGTTGATGTTGGTGCCTAGATGGTGACATGCTCCTTGATATATATTTGATGAGGATACTTGCACATTATGGTTCTATTACTCCTTGCCAATGATGATTAATCACAGGATTGCTAGAAATGATGGTCACAATCTAAGAAACATAACTTTTGTGGCAGATCTGGAGGTTTTTCAAATTTTCATTGCCATCTTGCAGATTCTACAGGACATTTCACTATTAAAGGGAAGAAGCAATGCTATGGATGAATCCAAGAGGGCTAATGCATGAATGCGTAAGGCAAATAAGGGCTGCTATGCATGCCACAAATCAGCCTTAGCTTGCTGAAAATTGATGCAGAAAATTATCCATGAAGAGCTAGGGGTGCTACTCTAAAACAAAGCCATGAGGGTAATGTTGTATCAATTCAAGCAACAACCTAGTTTGTTAGATGCAAGGTTAATATAACAGCAATGAATATAAGAGGGAACAAATCCTCACATTCCATTATCCAAATGGTAGATACACCATTACAAGGGCATCGTGACTAGTTAAAAGGGTTTCCAACAAAACAAACCACATGTGAAAGAATTGCATAAATAAAGTCTCAAATAAGATAGTAGATACACCATTACAAGGCCATCGTGACTAATTACAAGGGTTTCCAACAAAATAAACCACATGTGAAAGAATTGCATAAATAAAGTCTCACATAAGATGGATGCAATTCCTCCAATCTTCCATTAAGCTTGCAAAATGATGTACAATGTAGCACAAGGGGAGAGCTCCTCAATCCCCAAATTCCCAACCAAGGAGAAGTGAGACTCCCCCAACCTATGACCTTCATCAAGTGATCAAATGCAATGAAGAGAAGGGGCTCCACCCGTGATGCCAAAAGTGGTTTGAGATATTTCATTGGTAACCACTTTGAAAAAGTGGTCACTAATTCTATTTTGTAATTCACTTGGTATAAAGTGAAATATATTATGGTTTTAAATCATTCCAAAAGGCAATCATTAAATGAGCTTTAAATCATTCCTAAAGGCAGTCATAAATCAGCAACTTTAACAGACCTGTTAGCAGTCCTAAAACTGTGGGAAAACAGTCTTGTTCTTGTCGTTGAAACAGTCCTAATCAGACCTGAGTTGGACAGCCTAAGGAGCCTCAAATTTCTTCGTGGTATCAAAGCTTAAGGGCGCAAAAGAGGGCTAGTAAATTGCAAACAGTTGGCAGAATTTTCACTCATCTTGACAGCAGATTTCTTTGGTCGTTGTTTTTATCAGTTGGCAACCATGTCGAGTGGAGGGTTGAGGGTGGAGGATAGGCTAGCGGGAGCTGGCAATTGGTCTCCATGGAAGGCTAGAATAGTTTTGATTTTGGAGGAGTGTGAGCTATGGGACATTGTTGAAAATCATGTGGTACCTCGTACCGATGCAGTGCTCTTGGTTGAGTTCAGGAAGAAGAACATCAAGGCCAAGAGGACTATCCTAGATGCAGTGAAAGACCACATTATTCCTCATGTTTCTAGTAAGGACTTTGCATTTCAGATGTGGCAGTCCTTGTGTAGTCTTTACCAGATCCCTAACCAAAACCGAAAAATGGAGCTCCAGGAGAAATTGAGGGGCACTAAGATGACGAAGATTGATTCGATCACCTCATACCTCACGAGATTTTCTCAGATTCGTGATGAGTTGGCGGTTGTGGGGGAGGTAGTGGATCCATCTAAGTTGGTGAGGACAGCCTTAAATGGCTTCTCCAAACCACGGGGAGCTTTGTATGAGCATTGTAGCCAAAGAGCATATGCCCGGTTGGGAGAGGCTATGGGACGACTTTGTATATGAGGAGCTCAAGTTTGGCTCGGAATCTTCTAGTCAGCAGCGTGGTGGGGATGATGAGGGGGATCTTTCCCATTTGGCAAAGGGAAAGAAGAAGACCAAGTAGGGTCCCAAGGGTGGGGCCAAGCAGCAGCAGAAGGATATGAGCAAAGTTAAATGCTTTGCTTGTAACAAGATGGGGTACTATGTTGGACAGTGTCCCAACAGGGAGAAGAAGAAGAAGCAGGGTGGTACAGCAGCATCAGCTAGCATCAATTGATGAGGATGAGTTTTCCTCTCAGTTTGAGAGGGAGATGTCCTTGCTTGTCAGTCTGTCTATGGTTGAGACACCATCCAATGTATGGTACATAGATAGTGGAGCTTCCAATCATATGTCTGGTGTTGGAGAGCGCCTTACTGATCTTACAGAGTTTGGGATCAAGTTTGAGATAGTGCTTGGGAATAACACCATAGTCAGGGCGGTTGGGCGTGACACAGTTTCCTTTCAAAGGAAGTTGAGTCCACCCATGGTGTTCAGGGATGTCTTGTATGTTCCTAGGCTGAAGAAGAACCTGATATCAGTTTCCACCATTCAAGATAGGGGATTTGAGGTGTCATTACGAGGTGACAAAGTCCTCATTTACCTAAAGGGGTCTAGTGCCACATCAACCAGAGTGATTTGGACTCGTGATGGGAAACTATACAGCCTCAGTTTTCAACCATTACATGCTTTGGCTAGCAACAACAGCAGTTAGTTGTGTGAGCTTTAGCATAGGAGGATGGCTCACTTGCATCATGGAGCTCTAAGGGTGTTGAGGGAGATTGTGACAGGATTGCCACAGTTTGGCATTGAGCATCAGGAGGTATGCAAGGAGTGTGCTCTTGGGAAGTACACCAAGACTGTCTTTCCGAGTGGTGACAGTAGATCAACTAGGATACTTGATTTGGTACACTTTGATGTGTGTGGGCCCATGTCATCAGTTTCCTTGGGTGGATGTGAGTAATATGTGACATTCATTGATGGCCACTCCAGGAAGATCTGGATCTATTTCCTGAAGACCAAGAGTGAGGTCTTCAAGAGGTTCCAGGAGTTTAAGCCTCTTGTGGAGAACCAGACAAGGAGAAAGATCAAGGTCTTGAGGTCAAAGTCCAGACAATGGGGGTGAGTATACCTCCACAGAGTTCAGAGACTTCTGCACCCAGGAGGGTATTAGGAGACAGTTGACCGTTCCTTACAACCCCCAGCAGAATGGGGTTGTTGAGAGGAAGAACAGGGCTATTGTTGGTGCAGCGAGATCTATGTTGCATGATCAGGGGTTGCCATTTTTCTTATGGGATGAGGCTTGCAGTAATGCAGTGTATCTACAGAACAGGAATCCACATAGAGCTCTAGGGAGCAAGACTGTTGAGGAGGCCTTCACTAGGAGAAGGCCAGATGTTGGACACCTTCGCATATTTAGGTGTCTAACTTTCTCTCATGTCCCTTCTGAGAAGAGGACAAAGTTGGATCCCACGGTAGAGAAGGGAATCCTTGTTGGATACAGCGAGGTCTCAAAGGCCTATTGGACCTACATACCAGCACTGAGGAGAGTTGTTGTGAGGAGAGATGTTAGACTCGAGGAGGATAGAGCCTTTCGAAGATCTTGTGAGTTGAGAGATAGAGTTGAGTAGGTCCCACAAATGCAGGATGATACATCACAGGGGACATAGCCTCAGGTGTCTATTACACCGAGTTCAGGGGTGACTAGTCCACCCAGTACAGCTACAAGATCACAGGTGGTTGGTACATAGACCACAGGTGCACGTGCTTCAGGATCTCAGACATCTATGGTGAGACTCATGGATGAGATTGAAGGGCATGAGGGTACTGCTCCACAGGAGGTTACTTCAGGGAAGAGGAAACCGAGATGGTTTCAGGAGACCTTCAAGGAAGCCAAGGAGTTAGTTGGTGAGCCCCAGAGGTTGATGAGAGAGAGCAGAGCACTGGAGAGGTTTGGTTCGTACTTGGTCATGGTGACTAGCATCATAGATTCTAAGCCCACTACTTTTGAGCAGGCAGCAGACCAGCAGGTCTGGAGAGAGGCTATGCAGGAAGAGTATGATTCCATTATGCGGAATGATGTGTGGGAGATGGTGCCTAGGCCAAAGGGGAAGTCAGTGGTGACTTCCAGGTGGTTGTACAAGATTAAGTATGATGCATATGGCAGCATTGAGAAACACAAGGCTCGATTTGTGGCGAGAGGATTCTCTCAGGTTGAGGGGATTGACTATGAGGAGACATTTGTACCAGTTGCGAGATATACTTCCATCAAGAGTATTATGGCCATTGCAGCAGAGATGGGTTGGAAGATCCATCAAATGGATGTGAAGACAACATTTCTGAATGGTCTTATAGAGAAGAAGGTATACATTGAGCAACCATAGGGGTTCGAGGTGTTTGGGAGGGAGTCCCACGTGTGCCTCTTGAAAAAGGAACTGTATGGTCTGAAGCAAGCTCCACGAGCTTGGTATTCCAAGATTGACTCTTGTTGCACATGGGCTTTGAGAAGAGTGAGGCGGATTCGAATATCTATTACATTGTTTGTGGAGAGGATAATCCCATTCTTATCCTACATGTTGATGACTTGTTTATCACTAGAGGGGAGGAGCTCATAGTTGATTGCAAGAGGGGTCTTGCTTCAGAGTTTGAGATGAAAGACATAGGACTGATGCATTATTTCTTGGGCGTGGAGGTTTGGCAGGAGGATGGACACGTCTTTCTGGGACAAGGGAAGTATGCAGCGGATATTCTGAGCAGATTTCAGATGGAGGATTGCAGACCCATGTCAACACCTATGGTCACCAACTGGAGGAAGCTTAGTGCTTCTGAGTCCAAGTTAGTGGATGCCACGAGATATCATAAGTTGGTTGGGTCTTTGATGTATCTGATCAACACTAAACCAAATATCTGTTTTGTTGTGAACACTCTCAATCAGTATATGGTGGAGCCTAAGAGAGTGCACTTGATAGCAGCAAAACATGTTTTGAGGTACATAGTAGGATCAATGGATTATGGTTTGGATTATGTCAGAGGTGATGGGGTCAGGTTGATTGGCTATACAGACTCAAACTGGGAAAGATGTGCAGTTGACAGGAAGAGCACTTCAGGGTGTTGTTTTGGGTTGGGATCAACAATTGTTTCTTGGTTCAGCCGGAAACAGAGATCAGTGGCACTGAGTTCTGTTAAGGCAGAGTATATGGCAGCCAATCAGGCCAGTTGTGAGGCCATTTGGCTTCGCAACTTGTTGGTTGGCCTATTTGGTCATGAGTTGAGGCCAACAATGATTCACTGTGATAATCAGAGTTGTATCAAACTCTCTGAGAATCCAATCTTTCACGGCATGTCCAAACACATAGAGATCATATAGTACTTCATCCGTGATTGGGTTCAGAGAGGGGCACTTCAGTTTGAGTACATACCTATTGATGGGAAGATTGCAGACATTCTCACGAAGTCTTTGCCAAGGGACAAACATGTCTACTTCAGAGACAAGATGGGAGTGGTGAAGAACACTTTCCTCGATAAGAGGGAGTGTTGAGTTTCAGTACCTCGGGAAGTGGTCCCCTAGTGTTATTGAGTGTCTAACACTAAAGGGGGAAAAAGTAACTCTCACTCACTTTACTTTATGTTATAAAGTCAAAGTGACTTTATGAGCTCATTAAGACATAAAGTGACTTAGGGAACTTAAGCAAAGGGGGAGATTTAATCTCCACCCTTGATCTTGGTTGGCTAAGATCTAATCCTAGCCATTGGTTTCTAGGTTAGCCTAAGGATGAGGCTAAAGGTGAAGAAAAAGAGGGAAAAGGCATTCATTCTTCACTTGTTGAGTTGAGTGAGGAGAAGAGGAGAAGGTTGGAGAAGAAAGCAAGAAGGGTGCACCTTGAAAAGAGGGTACAATAGTTCAGCAAGAGGGGTGCTCCTTGAGAAGAGAACGCAATAGTTCAGCAAGAGGGGCACACTTAGTGTTGAAGTTTGGCGCACCTTGAGAAGACGGCGCACTAGTTCAGCAAGAGGGGCACACTTAGTGTTGAAGTTTGGTGCACCTTGAGAAGAGGACGCACTAGTTCAGCAGAGGGAGGGCACACTTACAGCAGAGAAAGGGTGCACCAGTTCCTATAGGAAGGGCGCACTAGTGTTTCCTAGGCATTCTGCTAGCACAAAATCCAAGAATGATTTGGTAGCTAACCAGAGATAAGTTGGCTGTAATCTTTGCTGTAAATTTTTCCTTAAGAAATCCAAAATAAATTCCTCTTTACTGGTTTTCTGCGTGGGGGTTTTTCCAGGGTCATGTTGAACAAAAATACATGGTTAAATTCGTGTGGTTTGCATATTTATTTATCAGCATTTAAAGTGGAAAAGATCTAGAGGGTATTTACTGTTTTAATGCATGTTGAAAGAGCTAATTAAGGACAGCAAAAATTTCCTAAATAAACCTTGAAATCAGAAGCATTAAATGAGCTTTAAATCATTTCTAAAGGCAGTCATATATCAGCAGCTTTAACAGACCTGTTAGCAGTCCTAAAACTGTGGGAAAACAGTCATGTTCTTGTCCTTGAATCAGTCCTAATCAGACCTAAGTTGGGCAGTCTAAGGAGCCTCAAATTTCTTCATTGAGGACTCAAACCCTAGGATGGACATGAAAACATGGAGGCTAGTGCCAGAGTTGTCTTGTGCTAGGGTTAGTAAATCCTAAGGAAGACCAGAGCACTAGTGTGGAGACCTTGAGCATCGTGTGATGCTTTGCTTGAAGGATTTGGAGATTGATGTGATGTCATGCTTGATAGAGCTTGGTGAGATGCCTTGCTTGGGCAAGTACTTGTCATGTTATGCGATAATATACTTGGAGGTAAACTTGTGTGATACAAGTGTCAGAGCAACCAGCTTTAATTGGGAGTGATTCCTAGCGAGAAGGAGTTGGTGGCTAGGGTTTTCTTATGGTTCCTAGGTAGAGTTTGGGGAGCTTGACTTGTACCAACTTGAGATAAGTTGTTGGTATGTACACGTATTTCATCTCTTATATATATAAAGTGTTCCAGCTCTCTAAATATTGTGTACTTGCAAATTTGAATTTCGACTTATGTTATCTCCATGATTGAGTAGATTCTAACGTTGGTTATGCGTATTGATTTGACATAATATTGAGTTGAAATTGCTAAGTGATTTAACACATCTAGAAGATAAGAGGACAAATTTACCGCTGTTGTAAGTTGCTGTAATAAGACATTTCAGATCTGTTATATGCTTGGAAAGTGTGCCCTAAGGGTTGTAGTTTAGTGGTATTGAAGTACACTTCAATGGTATTTATTTTCTTGGGCTGGCTTATGAAATTACTACTATAAATTCATATCTCAGATTCAGCCCTAAGGCTGAAAGTTCACAGGAAATAGATCCAAGAAACCTCAAGTAAATGAGATGAAATTTTTGAATTTGCATTAAAAGTCAGATTTTCGAAATTTCTACAAAAAGAAGCCCCCTTTCTCTTTTCATGTTTTAGATATAAATATGTCTTTAGTATTGTTGCAGCCTTTATACACACCTTAGGAACGTGGAAGAAATCTTCAATCCACTTGGTGTGTCCTTGGGGGAAAGTCTCGAGTCAAGGTGTTGTCACCTAATCCTCGACTCCTCTGTCTAGGCCAACTCCTAGCGAAGCCAAGGGGGGTAGTCCCTTAAGAAAATATACTAAGGCTTAAATATTAAATCTAAGCAAAATCAGTATTCTAGGAGTTTATTGCAAAGAACAATACACAAAATATAAATCTATACTAGCAGCATATATCATTCATTCATTCACCACAATTGCTTATAAAAATTATATTTAAACAAATAGATACTTGCATAAAAGATATTCAAATTACTATCGATACATGCAAGTAAATAACCATAAGCAAAGGAAATACTTCAAGATAAATCAAAATATTTAGTAAATATGAGTACTTGAAGCAAATGGCTTTGAAAGTAAAGAAATGAGACCAGTGCCAATAATCGTGAAAAGTATATAACGCTGCTGAGAATGGAGATTTCCCTGTGAATGTCCTTGTAAATTTTAGAGTTTGATTAATGTTGTAAAGTGACTTTTATTGCATAAAAGAAAAAACTAATCTAGATGTGGCCTCTTAAGAGGCTATCCCTTAGATTGGAATTTGCAGATAACTTGCCAAAGTCCAAATGACTTGACCAACAAGCTCAATAAAGGCATCGGATGTCCAACACGGGGAGAACCAAGATCTCAAAGTTCCCGCCTGACTTCACACACTCCCTTTATGCGGTTTCCAAACAAAGCAATAGCAACTTTTTGAGATTGTCCTAATTATACTAAATCCGCACTCACCAACCCCAGTTTTGCATGGAACTTACTCCCAAAGATCGAGACTAAGCTTGCAATGGAAGGGTCAGGAACATACACCGGGGAGCTGAGAGGATGGGTTTATTTGCCAAATTGAAATTGCAATAAAACAAAATGTTTTCTAATTAAATTAAGTCCACACTGTCCAGCCCCTGTTTGGCGTGAGCCTACTTAGGGGAGCTGAGGGGACTGGTTTATTTACAAAAAAGGAAACATTGTTGAATTGAAAAATTCCAAAAGGAAAACTATTCTAGCAATTAAAAGATTACTTTTGCCAAAAAGAAATCTAAACTAATTGTGGCTATTGTTTGTGATGAATTTTATCTTTCCTTAGGTGATGAATTGCAAAAATTGAAAGACTTTTAAGAAAAGTAAACAAGCACACCACAAGACACAAACCCCCCTAGGGGGAAAGAAAACTAGGCATTGTGTAGCCCACTATTTTATTGCTTCGGTTACAATGGTCTCTCTTTGGGAGACTTGGGATCCTTATAAAGATGGATCAATGAAATTTACAAGTTTATAAAATGATTTATTGAGGTTCAAGGTACTTCTGGGGTCTTGGAAGCTCCTAATCCGCCAAAAAATGGGTAGAATTTCCTCTTGTTTATTCACAAACCTGCACAAAAAAGCAAGCAAACAAATGCAAAAGATACCCAAAAACACTTTAAGAGTGTCTTTGGATGTTAGTATAAAAACCCAAAAAAAATCATAAGTTAAATCTATGAAAACTAGCAAAAAAGAACTAAGGAAAACAAGCTAGAAAGCTTGCTTCCTTAGGATCTTTCACTGCTTTTAAAGAGCAGCAAATTAAAGACACTTATACTTGTTAAATATGAAAGTTAAACACAATGTAAAAGGTATCTTTTATAGCCTTTAGATTTTACTATAATTGAAATTGCAAAAAAAAAAAAATTCCTATGCTAGATCTTGCTTATAAAGATGAAATTTTTATAAACTAAGTTGAGATCTAAACATACATTTCTACAAATCAGATCTACTTATGAATTTAGCTTGCAATATAATAGATCTAAAATGTATTATAAAGTAAACCAAAGAATATATGAGATTATGAGAGAAAGAGAGATAGAAAGTGCTTGATCCCTTGGATAGCTTTGGGAAATGGGGTTTCTTCTTTGGTGGAAAACCGAGGGACTATGTTGTTCACCACAATCTTGAAGAAGAGAAAGGTGCTAGATTGCTCAACCTATCCTTCAAGTGAGATATCTTGCACAACTTAGAAACTTCTTGCAAAAATGGTTAAATATAATGGTGTCACATAATATAGGAGCATGAAAGCATGAATATTAAGCTAAATAAGCATGCAATTCAAACTATCTAACATACATGAATCAATAGGTTTATCAAGCAAACAAGATTTTCAATTCCTATCCTATTGGGAGATAGCTCCCCTTCCAAGGCCAAGATTTAACAACAAGAATGCAAAAATTTTATTCAGAAAGCATATACCTCATACAAATTTGAACATAGAAGATCCACACAACAATGCTTTACACCATGTAGTAGCCTCCAAAGCCTTTTTATTCCAATGAGAATGATAGATTACAATACAACCAACAAACAATTTCACCAAAGCTCCCACTAACTTGCCAAAGGAGAGAATGCCTCAATTTATAAAAGGAGGGGCGCACTTCCCAAGGAGGAAGGGCGCACCACTTGGAGAGCAAAAGCATGACAAGTGCAATCGAAATGGCTGCCACCTGTCTCAAAGCTCCCACAAATTGCCACACATGAGGATTAGGTGGAGAAAGGAGGTGCCACCTTTCAAAAATTGGGTTTGTTCTCTCATAGGTGTGCCACCTCTCTCAAGAAGGGCGCACCTCCTCTTGGCAATAATCCCAAACTCAAGCTAGCACATGCCCAACTCATGCATAACTGTCCCACATGTGCCAACATGTGTTAGTTAACTTCAAGAGAGGTTGAGTTGACTCAAAACATGTTCCAAACATGTTTCCCAAAATATAGCTTTGCTGATTTTTCCTGATTTTTTATGTCTTTTATTGACTTTTGTGAGCAAAATTAATTTTTAAGTGATTAAAATCACTAATTTCACTCACAAAAATGGTACCAAGGTAAAGTGGGAATTCTTAGTCCAAAAATGAATACCCCCAAGGCATATAATGCCTCCTAGTACCACTTTTTTAACTTATGACTAAATTACAATTAAAATATCTTGTTTTACAAAAAAAATTGTATTGACTCAAAACTTTAAAAAAAAACTATGGGGGACTTAGCGCAATTTCCATATGACTCAAAATTGATGACCTAGCATGGTAATATAAACATTTAGACACTAGACTTAGATTACCAAGCTAAGGCCTAACCATGAATACACACTCCAACTTTGGAGGTAGTGAGTGAAAAAACTTAGAAATTATAACTTGCCTAAAAAGAATTTCAGGCAAGAGATAATTAACAAGTGAAAAAAAAATACTCTAGAGTATATACTCGTGATCAAGTCTTAGGAGGCCAAGCCTTCTACAAAATCATCATGCTAATCTCATCTTATTACAATGCCCCCCCAGGGGAAGGAAATGCGAAAACGTGGTCATATTTGACCAGTTGAACTTCTAAACTCTGATTTTGAACATGTGAATGTTCAATCTTTGGCGGCTCAACTGCAAGTCCATCCTAGTGAAACTTGGTGGACAACAAGTATCATTGGTTGAAATAGTACTTTTTGGAAGAAAGTGGTTTAGGGTTCAAATTTTGCTCTCTATTATTCAAAGAACTTGATAATAAAGTACACCAATAGTCTCTTTTGCCATTACACCTCAAAAATCACTCTAGAATCTTACAAACAACTACTACTACCACAATTGGGCAATTTGATGCTTCCTCCAAATCAAGAGGCATACTTATGCATCTTTGGAGCTATTATATGACATAATTTGGACTTATATCAAGGCAGCAATGCATTTTTTCCTATGTTCGACCAAATTGTCAAGACGTGGAGATGTGAGAGTAATGAAATGCACATTGGGGACATGTCAAGACACCCCTCAAATTTAAGGAACAACATGGGGGATGGTAGGCTGTCGGTGTCCCTAGCATAGATGGGCTTGTCTCTAAGTTTAAAGGATGGAAATGATAAACATGAAATAAAAACAAAAAAACTGCTAAGAAATTAAAAGGCAAGAGTGATTTGACCCTACCTCCACACTGCTAGATAGAAGAAATGGTTGTAACTTTTGTAGCCTTTACGTTTTTGTTTAAAAAATCAGCATGGGGGGGGCATCCAAACATCTGCATTTCGTGAGGGGTGCCCACAAGCCCATTTTTTTGCAAAACGTGCCCCCACACTAGCAAAACGTTTTGTCATGCGTTTCACGAAGTTTCGCAAAAAGGGGGGTGTTGCGAAACGTTTCTCTAAGCACCCCCCATCCCGAGGGGCAGGGAATGTGTCCCTGACCCTGGGGAGCATGTCCCCATGTTACACTAATATTTTCAGTTATTCTTGTTGAGCATATGTTGTCATTGATGTCAACATGGCGCACAGACAGTATGGCGCAAAGTTGGCGCACAGGCAGAGGAGGTGCGCGAAAGGATGTATGGCGCAAAGTTGGCGCACAGGCAGAGGAGGTGCACGGAAGGATGTATGGCGCAAAGTTGGCGCACAGGCAGAGGAAGTACGCGGAAAGATGTATAGCGCAAAGTTGGGTGCACAGGTAGAGGAAGTGCACGGAAGGATTCTTTCTACATAGGCAAAGAAAGTGCGTGGAAGGATTCTTTCTACTATATTATCGCAGATCCACATGAAACGGAACTCCTAGAAGAAATCGTGAAAGGTTGAAAACAAAAGTGTGTAGAAGGATTGAAGGACGAAGGGATCAATGGCGCAAAAGAAATCATAAGTGATTGACTCTGCTAAGAGTGTGCGCAGAACAGGAGGATCACCTACGATGCAGTTCAGAAGTAAAGTAGACTACGACAAATTCCCTTGTCCGCAATTGCAGAGTGAATCAGCGGATGTTTGTGCTGCAGCGCAATGACGAATGTAAAAAGATCACAGGATGCCTTGAGCAAAGCGATGAGTGACAGAGTGGACTACGACGGGACAAGTGAAATATTGGAATCACTGAGGCGAGCTCATAATCGGGTGGGGCGACTGGGTGAGTATGTTGCAAGGCAAGTGCGATAGGTTAAAGACTTGCGATCTATATCCTGCGCCCTTATTCTATCTATGCAGTAGATGCTTTGTATACCAGAATGTGAATTACTGCAACAATGAATGATTTGGTAAAACAAAAAAGATTTGGTTCGTTTAAGTTAGTCAAAATGTCCAAAACAGAAGTTTGTCCACATATAACTAACTGGACTTTGATTTGGTCAAAATATGTCCACAATGTAACAATCGTGCGTCCATAATACATATACTTTATTTAGACATAAGTGTAACTGAAAGAAGTTTGATTTGGTCAAAATTTGTCCACAATGTAACTGTTATGCGTCCACATACAGGAAGGGGAACTCAGGCAAAAACACTATAAATAAGGACGCGCTCTGTTTGATTTTTGGTGCGGATGAAAAGAGAAGAAAAAGGACCTGTAACAGTTCAACAAAACTATCAGATTAATTTTTGTAGAGAAATGTCCAATTCTGTAAGAATGTTTTTAAACTGAATATAGGGTGGCAGGGTGGTGATAGGGTGAGTTGAAGTTCACTGAGGATTGGTGTCCTTATCCCAGTGACAGGTTGGAGCCTGTCTACAAGTTGGAGCTTGCTTGTGAAGGTTGGAGCTTTCACCAAACCAGTCAATTGGAGCTGGATGCAACAGGTTGGAGCTTGTAATGTCCCCACTTTGGGAAATCATTATATTACAGAGTGTTATGATGACCAGGGTAGCCAGATGGAGGTTATAGAGAGTACATGATCTATTGAGGGGTTCTTTGGGGTCCGGCTTGTATCGCTCATCTTATTTCATCATCATGATCCATTCTGCACATCTTGGCTTTGGTTCCGTTGCATTCCGACGATTTCCGTGATTTTGAGTTATTTTGGGCTATATGTTAATTAAATTCACTAAGGAGGTCATATTGGGCATAATACTTGGAGAAACCTCTTAGTGTAATAGCTCATTGGAATCGGGAGGAATAGCACTACAAGATAGGATTATGAGAAGTGACTTTCAGTGGCCAGGGAAGCCACAAAGAGGGATAAACTACTTTTTAGAGGTAAAATGGTTAATTAATTAATTAACGTGATTTAATTAATTAATTAATAATTAAATAAAGTAAAAGCCACTTGGAGAGACAAGGTGAGCAGGTAAGATAAAAGAGAGACAGGGGCCTCTATTCTCGGATTATATTGTTTATCATTTGATATCTGGCTTCTTGCTAGTGAGCCCATGCACTTGGGGGTTTTGAGGGTTTTGACTTAACAAACCTTAGAGATCAGCTCGGTGGTGAAAGATCCCACCCAACCTGGTCCAAGCTTGGTCACGGAGGTGAAAGATTCCTCTCTCACCATTCTACATCACATCTACTCAGCTTCAGAGGGATTCTACACCAGCCACAGGTACAGAAAGAGAGAGGGCGCAACATTGAGGGTTTCCAGCAAGGGGGGGGCGCACTTCTGGATCTAGTGCAATTCGATTTGGTCAAGGAGAAGGAGTTTTGGAGGATTTGGTTATTGGGTTATCTTGGTAGAGGCCATAGCGCCCTTCCTGGCTCATCCGGGAGGTGTTGTGGTGGAGCATTGATTTATTTTGAGAGTGGGACGATTTCTCCTAGAGGAGGGGCACAATCTTGGAGTGGATCTACTCATGGGAAGGGCCCAAGCTTCATTCTTCAGCTAGGGGTCTATTCTATCTTGTTTCTAGACTCCAGATCTACTCTTCTAGAGTATTTTGCTTGCTATTGGTGCCAAGGAGGAAGAGGGTCGAATTCTTGGGTCTTCAGTCATCCAGGAGGACGCAAGCCAATTAGGGGTTTGTTTATTTGGATGGTCATAACTTTACCATTCAGCCTGAGACTTTACCAGTGGTTTGGTCTTGGCCCGATCTACACTTCCAGCCATTTTCAAAGTGTTTGGAGAACTCTAGCAGCAAGGCCGAATCGTTGGATGTATTCAGCTTTCCAGCAGGGCGCAACTTATCCAGTTTGGGGTTTGGCACTTCAGAGGGCAGGGATCTCATCTTGTTATTCATCTATTGTGGCCTTGTGGCCTTTGGAGGCTTGTATCTTCTCTTCTTGATCTTGCTTAAGGGTTATCTTCGTTTTGTTACTAGCTCTTAGCTATATTGTACTAGATCTGCAGATCCATTGTATCAGGGTCTTCTTCTATTATGAATAATATCAGATCTGAGGTATTTTTGGGTTATCTCTTGTATTGTTGATCTTGCATCTTGTTGAGGTATGTTCCAATGCTATATCTATGTTGATTATTGTTGCAAACACACATAACAGCCATCAATATAAACCCTAGCGCAACTCATAAGACTTAAGACTGCAAAGTGTTTGACAAAATGCCACAACCAGAAAACGTTTAAAAATCACATGAAAAACGCAATGTTCTTGGCATCTTGGCTTGGCAACATTACAGTGGTATCAGAGCGTTGATCCTCCTAGCCAGTGGGGATTAGCGCATGCAGAAATACAATGGAGATGGATATTAAGGATTTTGCTAGAGAGATTGTACTTTGTGAATGGGAATACTACACCTTTAGTGAGGAATTTAGGGCTCAATTAACACTCCAACAGTTTATATCTATAAAAAATCCTAGATGGAGCAAAGATGAGGTCACTTGGTGGGTCAACATAGTAGAGGGAAACAGAGCCAAAGCATCTAGATGGAGGGAAGCACAGATTAACCCTACACCCATTAGGAGCAAGCAAC
>SNQJ01S0212846.1:0-14007 GCA_010110895.2 Picea sitchensis | reverse complement strand
GACAAAGATATGTACTCCATTGTGCAGGCATGTTGAAAGTGGAAGCATTACATTCTAGGGAAGGAAATGATCCTCCACACTAATCACAGGCCTTTGCAATTCATGCATACACAAGGAAAGTTACAAAATGACTACCATTAGAAGTGGGCCACATACCTACAACAATTACACTTGAATATAAAGTAAAAGAAGGGTAGCACCAACCATGTCACAGATTGCCTCAGTCAACCCCAGTGGTAGTGCTCACCAAATTTCTCAACTCCTATGGACCTAAGGCATATGTATGGCCACAATTATACAAAAAAACTCTGACTTTTATACTTCCTATCAGACATTGACCATAGGAAAAACAATTCCCAACTTTCATCTCCAAGATGGATTATTATTCCATCTGAGCCACCTCTGTGTTCCTTCAAGTGAGCATGAAAAGTTGACCTCGGAAGCTCATTACTGTCGGGAAACAAGACATTTTGGTGTAGAAAAGACAATGATGGTAGTACAGAAGAATTTTTATTTTCCAAAGCTTCGACAAGATGTTCTCAAGTACATTAGAGCCTACATCGCCTATGCCATTGCCAAGCCCTCCATCAAGAAACAAGGGCTATACACCCTTCTACCTACTCCAGATAGGCCTTAGGAGTCCATCTCCATGGACTACATGTTCAGTCTGCCTTCAATAAAGCATGGGAATGATTGTGTCTTTGTGGTCATCAATCGATTCTCTAAGATGGAAATTTTGGCACCCTGCAAGAGGAGCATCACATCTGAGGCCAACACCAAGATATTCTTCACACATGTTTGGGTTCATTTTGGGCTGCCAAAAACTTTTATCTCTGATCGAGAGAGTAGGTTCCTGAGATACTTTTGTTCCATCCTATGGTCAATGATGGACACCAAGTTAACCAAAGCGACTACCTTCTACCCACAGAATGATGGACAAATAAAGGTAGCCAACAGGGTGATTATCCATATCTTGAAAATGTATAATTCCAAACATCCATGCACATGGGATGAAATCCTTCCTTATATTCAACATAGATACAAAAAATCCCTCCATAGCTCTATTGACCACACCCCTTTTTAGGTGTGCTTGGGGTTCCAACAATTGGCCCCCACCAATGTAGCTCTACAGATTGTATCCGCACAAGAAGAGTCCTCCCATGCTCAGACAGAGGTTGATCGATTAGCCAAATTTTTTGAGTGCATCCAATACATCCAACAACAAGTTCATGATATTGTACAAAAATCCAATTCCAAGTAGAATAAACTCCATGATCAACATCAAGTACCACACAAATTTTAGGTGGTCAATAAGGTATGATTTCATGTGTAGAAAGAGCGCCTCACATGACCCCCATAGGAAGCTACAGCCCCTCTGATATGGACCTTGCACCATCACCAATGATGTGGATGAGAAATATTTTGAATTAAGTATTCCTCCTTCCCTTGGATTACACTCGATATTTAATGTGGAACTACTCGCACCATATTTTCCACCTCTCCTAGACACTTCAAATGCAGTCGAGTGGTTGACCCGTACAAAACTAAATCCTTCCTCCATCAAATAGGTGAAATTTGATCATATCATGGACACCAAGACAAAGGACACCCACCAACATACTATCAAACTCTATCAATTCGTCAAAGTAGGGAAGTTTCTTCATTAAGACAAGTGACTCACCAAGAGTCGGGTTCAACAGAAGTTTCCTCACTTGATGCAGGAACTTGACGCAATGGAGACCATTTCTTCCTAAGTGGGGGGGATGATATACGTGGATATTGGTGGCCACCCACCTATTCCACTGGATAAAAGACAAATTTCCATTTTGGCAATTTGTTTCCTAGTTTTTGGGTCCTAAACGTTCAGGGTTGTTTTGAGGCCCTAAACATCATTTTTTGGCCCCACCACAGTAACAATGTAGCGTATATCTAGAGTGTGATGGAAACATGTGTATTCCTTAGATATTTGTTTCCAATGATCTATCATGTTCCTAAAATGAAGATCATATGGAAAAGTTACGACCCCGGGAGGTTGATGTACTGACTTAACCCATCGCGGTCCACATGACTTTTGGTGCTTCTTCTCCTAAGGTTAGAATTTTCGATGTTTAGGGTTTTATCATTTATTATTTATGTTAAAAAGGAATTTGGAGCCTCGTTTTAACTGACTTCTTTTGAATGATCATATTCGACACATCTCTTCTCATAGATAAGATACCACCATTCTATCTAGCTTGTGTGCTTTTACATTTTATAGTCTTTTGTATTTCAAACAATCATTAATATAATATGAGCTTTACTCTATAGTTGTGTTCTTTTACATATCTATTTTTAATTATTTCCTATATCTATGTTACATGTCTTCCTTCATATCATTCCTAAAACAATCTGGATCGGTATCACCCTCATGCAGATGGGAAAATAGAATCCGTCAACAAAATTTTAGAGAAACCTTTGACAAAGATATGCAATGCAGGAAGGGATGATTGGGACTTAAGTATCCCTACATTATTATGGGAATATAGGACTACAAGAAAAAATTTGACAGGACATAAACCTTTTAGGTTGGTATATGGGAAAGAAGCAGTAATGTCGATGGAATTGATTCTGTCGAGCTTGTGTGTTGCAACGATTACTAGTATTTTGAAATCTAGCGCAGTAGAGGAAAGATTGTCACAATTGTAAAATCTCGAGGAAGACGATTTGTCACAGGATTCCATGAACAAATCCAAAAGACAAAATAAAAATAATGGCATCATAGGCAGATTAAATAGAAAAGGTTTCAAGTGGGAGACTTAGTTTTTATCTATGAAAACAAGTTCATGAAGCACCCCAGGAAGTTTTAGATGCATTTGTTAGGTCCATATTTGATCAAGTATGTGACAAAAGTAGGTGTTGTGTAGATAGAAATGTTGAATGGTGAAGTATTAGAAGGGATGGTGAATGGAGGTCAACTGAAACTCTATAGGGACGGTTGACTACCCACACAATATTCTGACCAATGCAATAAACTATTTACTATAATATTGTACTCTAGTAGGAGAAAGAAAAAGAAAAATAAAGAAAAAGTGGAAAAAGAAAAAGAAAAACAAAGGTAAGACAACAAAAAGTAAGTAAATTACAACAAGAGTAAGTGCGTAGAAGAAGTGAGAATTGCGCAGATAGAATAAACTACATAGAGGAAGTGAATTGTGTGCAAAAGTAAATATTGTGCAGTAAACGAACGAGTAAGCCAAAAAAATTGTGCGGACGAGGAAAAATAAAGGTAATTAAGGACATTAAAAAATGGATATGACGGTTCAAAATAAGTAATGATAACACAACACAGGGACACATCGTCATAAATGGAAAAATATGGCAGAGATCGTGATATCTTGGAAAATCGAGGAAAAAATCAAGTGAAGGATTTGGAATTGATGCATCTTTAAAGAAAATACTGATTGTATAGTACTAAGGGATTAGATAGTTAATTTTGATGCCAAAGTGAATGGACAACTTTTGAAGGGAAACAAAAGTTGTTGAAGGGTAGACGAGCCAATGATATTGTCATTTTTAACTTGCATTGAATAAAGAGAGTTGAGATTAGCATTGTAGGGACATGAGTAAAGTTACAGAGCCAAAGGAGTTTCCACAGAGAACAATATTGTAGAGATGGCACCACAAAAAGAAGCATCATCGGAACAGAAGAAAGATTGAACTAGAGAAAAAAAACACTACTAGAGGTTGAGGAAACTCCAGAGAATCCTCGTCGGTGCCAATGTTTCCAAGTGAATATATTCCACCGAGGAAGGACGATTCCAAACTAGTTAAGTTAAAGAAGAAGGCTAGATATGCATTGGTAACACCCAAAATCCTAGATGAGGTAATCATTAACGAGGATATGCTAGGAAAGGTGTCGCAGCTGAAATACATGGACCAAGACATCGCATATACAATGAAGTTCCCCTAACTTTCACCAAGACACTACTTGGAGATGAAAATCGATGCAACAACATACCTTCCCATAGCTAAGCCTCAGGTATGGGCCAGAGGGTTTAAATGAGCTAGTTTATTGGATCAATTTGACATCCCACCTTTTGGCCAGAGACAAGAGATTAATGCATGTGTGAAGATGCTCTTATCCTATGTGCATGATGACTACTTGTGGTTGGACATACCTATTTCTATCGACACAAACCTAATTGTGCATATCATGGGATTACTGATGCAGAGTAAAAATCATACATTGTTTTCATAGATAGAAAGAATGAGAGGGAACTTTCTGAGGCCATAAAGGAGAAATTCCACACAGTTAGAGGTGTGTGTGGGTTATATGTGTCGAGTATATGTGACCCAATAGGATAATTTTTGATGCAAGCATTCGAATGAAAATTGCTGAGGAAATGCATGAACTAATAAGTGTCTGCAGGTGTGATAGTTGTGGTAGAGAAATGTGTAGAAGGGTAACGAAGAGATGAGAACCATTTTTACTTAACCAATTCCTTATAGACTGCACAGAATCACATGACAAAGGTATGGAATTATAATTCTCGATTGTTACTTTTTATCTCCTTAGCAGCATGGAAATAATCATAGGATGCATAGTTTCTAGGTATGAGAGGCAAGCCATGCGTGACCATGAAGTATTATAACCTGTGGTACATGTCGCACAAGGGAAGAAAACTCGATAGTAATATTGAATTCTATTTGTATAATGAAATGATTGGGAAATGTATCGAGGATACACCACGCATTTTTACACAACTTGTGGAAACTTAAAAATCAATTGTGTTGTTGATTGAAGACCATAATCACATGTACATACAAGAAAAGAAAGATTCAAGAGAGGAATGGGTCAAGAAAAAGTGTTGAATAATAGAGGAGACATATAAATTATTATGTAGGACTGGGATGCATACTAGAAGGTCCCAGCAAATGAACAAGAAACAGAAACACAAGAGCTTAAGGTTGATGAAGTACAAGGTTAAGAAGACAGCGCAAGAAATAAAAAGAAATACGTAGAGATATAGAAGGGAAAATCAGTGCCGCATCGGAAAAAGTGGAAATCAAACAAAGAAACAAGTCCACTGACACTAATGGAAGATGACTTTGAGAGGTTTGGAGAACAAGTTAAGGAGATCATTGAAAACATGTTTCAATGTGCAGTTGAGTAGAAGGAAGGATTGGGAAAAAAAATATAAGAATAAATGACTGAACTGCACCAATTGATGGAAGCAACCCGGATTGCAATAACACAACAACCAAATGAAGAACACCCGACAAGAAAAACAAGGGAAGTAGAATTCAACACCAAAATATCTCATGAATTAGAGGTAACAAGGGAATGCATAATAATTAAGTTGACACCAAGGGTAATTGTATTCCCATCAACGGAAATGTAGTAACAAGTGTGTCCACTAAGTCACGTTGAATTAGTATTATCATAGATACTAGGGGACACGTTGAAAGGGTTATAGGAGAGCATATAAAAATAATTGAACTTGCGCAAAAAAAAAAAAAACATATGACGAGTTGGCTAGGGCCACAACATATATTGTCAACATGCATATTAACTAAAATAGAGTTGAACATGAAAGGGATGCAGTTGCGCAAAAGGCATAGTAGGCTAAGAAATCATTTGCAAAGGTTTTCAAAGAGATTCTATAGGTACCAGTGGAGGTGGATACTCCATTGAAAGGACATGTAGCAAAGATTTGCGAATCCATCTAGGTCTTTTGAACAAAAATTGTTGACTTAGAAATGTGAATGACACCAAGCACACCACCAAAGGAAAGAGACCAAAGGGAGAAAATACTAAGCACAAAAATGGAGAGTATAAAGACTTTGGAAGAAGAATGTGCTAAGTGGTATGAGGCCAACACAAAAGTATGGAATCAGTTGTCAGAAGATGAAAAATTGTAGAGTATCAAACAAAAGCTTCAAACTGCTCAAGGAAAGTCTCATAAGATTAAGGAAACCATGAGAATTTTTCCACCAGCTAAGAAGATGACGATAATGCAAGAAAGTAAGAGACTATACTCTAATATGAACCAGCCGAGGGATGAGAAACAAGCTCACACACAACATATATATATGCTATAGGAATAACCCTTATAGGTCATAGAATAGATAGAAGAAGAACAATGTAGGATGAAACAAGCAGTGGAAGAAGTTGAAGAGAAATAAAAGACACATATCACTGTATACTTAGTAGAAACAATTTTGGTAAGTGAAACATAGGTCAAAAGGAAAACCAACACATCAAAGGAGGTTTTTGAAAAAATCAAGGAGAAGATGAAAAAGGCTTAAGTGGCTTGGGACGATCCATCGGTGAGTGTTGGGGGCCTATTGGACAAGAATTTTGGAAGAGAAGAACTAAGTTTTAGAGATTTTCCATAGAGGCAAGATCGACTCATGTGGGAAGAGCACAATGTGAAGGGAATAGTATGAAGGGCACAAGTTGAAGGACACTTTTAACAAGATAAAAGAAGCACGCTGGAAAAAAAATAGAAAAAGAAGCGTGAAGGCACAAAAGCAGGAAAAGCAGCATGTTGGAAAAAAAGTAGGGAAACAACTAGGACTTATTAGGGTTTTGGGTAAGAAATTAAGGTTCTGAGCCCTAATTCTATGTATAAATATGTATTGGGTCAGGAAGAATATGATGTTGAAAGTAAAATTTTAGGTTGAGATATTAGAATGCTTATGATTGAGAATTTATGCTTAAGGTTGTGGAGAGATTTTGTAGAGATAGGATTGCACTGCAGAGTAGCTAGGATATAATGAGGATTATGATATGTTTTATCTATTGTAAACGCAATGCATAGGACTGAGGTGAGTATTTCATTGAGATTAATATAGAATCTATCCATTGTGGATGTATCCCAAGGATTGGGTGAACCATGTTAAAATCCTATGTCTAAACATGTTGTATTGATGTGACTTCCTGGATGTTATATTTATGCACGTTAGTATATATATGATTAACACCTAATTGATGCACAATAATAATGAATAGTTTAGTAGGTTGGTTATGTGGTCATTCATGTTACATTGTTTCTTCATGCTAAGTTTTATTGTACTAAATGGATCTTAGATGGGTTAATATTGCATAATTGTTATGGTAAACATAATCAACTATTAGCTAATGGAAGTCACGCATAGGGTTGTTGACTGATAAAAAGATGTTGAATAAGGATAATGCGCACAAGGTGAATACTTATTAATGGTTATGTTGAGAGCCTCTCATCACCTCATCCTTATAGAAACCTCATTACTCTAGCCTGAGTATATGCCTCGGGTGAGACTTCACCTGCATTTAGGTGATGTCTAAAGGGTCAGTATCTAAAGGGTTTGTTGGTTGAACAACTTGAACCTAATGTATTATAACTATGAGCCAACATCATATATAAATTTATTTGTTGTCTCTTTTGTACAATTCTCGATTAGTTCCGCTTGGGACCATTTTTTAAGTATTCAACTAGAGTAATGATATGCTTCACCCTTGTTTCCTTGGCTCTTTTTGGGAATGGACCCACACAATCAATAGCCCATATTATTAAAAAGAGGTCAACCCATCCTTTGGAATTTGTCTCATTTCTTCACTCATTCTTGATTGTTTCTATGTAAATTCATCCACCATAGTCCTTCTTGAAGAATATTTTGGTCTATCATGTCGGCTTGGAAATGATCACCAACAAAGATCGCATGAGCCTCATTGATTATTTCTTCTATTTCTTGTTCCAAGGCACATATTATTATAATATCATCACTTCCTATATTATATAGGTATCCATTCATGAGAGTGAATGATTCTTCTTTCATTTCTAGGATATTTGTTTTATTTGTCGAAACATCATCATGAACCTTCACTTCCTCCAAACAAAATTCTATTTATTCAATATCTGTGGGAGCAGTTTCAACCTGAAATAAATGTGCATCAATTAAATAATCCTCTTTCCCAATCATATATTCTCCTCTTTCAAGTCAAGATAAGTGATCTGGGTTGACATTCTTTTTACCTGGTTGAATTAATGCATCAAAATCGAATCCCTCAAACAATAGTAGTCATCGACATATCTTTCCTTGGTGGAATGGGTTATTTACTAGGTATTTAAGAGCTTGATGTTGTGTGAATAATGTGAATGGATTTTCTAATAAGTAATGCCAATTTGTTTTAAGGCAGAGATCATAGCTAATGCTTCTCTTTTTGTTGTTGAGTAGTTTCATTTTTCTGTATTCACCTTCCAACTGATGTAGGCATTGGGATGGTTGATCACATCATTGTAAGGATGTGCTAAAATTGATCCCACAACCACATTGGATACATCGACATGGATGTGGAACTTTATTTTCCAGTATGGAAATCATAATATTGGTTCTTCTACCAATTTATTTTTAGTAACTCAAAGGATTCATTACATTCTTGGATCCAATGTAATTTAACTTCTTTTCTGAGTAGCTCGTTGACTGGAAATGTAATATCAAAGTAGTGGCAGATGAAATTTTTATAATACCTAGTGTGTTCAAGGAATATTTTGATTTGTTTTTTATTTACTAGTGTCTTCAAGTTGAGTATTAGTTTGATTTTACCATATTCACTTTCATGCCATATTTTCATWTGATATGCCCAAGTAAGATTCCAAATGCAGTGGAAAAAATTAATTTATTGATATTTAGGGAAAAATGAATCCATCAACACCWTTATAAAATCATTCTAAGACACTAGATGTTGTCTTTCAATAGGCTATAGATTTTCCAATCATCAAAATAGACAACCATTGTTTTATATATGTACTCCTGAAAGATTTTACCACTATCCTTGAAAATATTRTTGGTGCAGTTTTTACTCCAAAATGCATAACTTTGTATGCATTTTTGAGTACTTGGTTATATCAAGAGAAGTCATTTGTGAAAGAATAACATTCATGTCCAAYGACTTCATTGATAATTTCATCTATGAATGACGTCGGGAATGGATCGATTATGGTTAGCTTATTTAATCCTCTAAAATCGACACATATTCTTAGTTTCTTCGGGTCATTATTTTTTAGTTGCACCACCATTGGATTTTCCCATTAGTATTTTTTCGATCGGGTAAATAATGCCAACAACTAGCGTTGCTTCTATCTCTTTTTGAACGATGGGTTTGTGCTTATGGGATAAATTATACTTTCATTTCTTGATAGGCCTAGCCCGAGGGATGAGGTCAATTTTCATCTCCTCCATATCTTATACAAGTCCTTTCAAATATTTGTAGTGATGAGAAAAAACATATTGGTATTCACACAATAGGTTGACTATTTGTGTTGTCTTCTTATCCGACTAGTACTCACCTATTATTTCCATTTTCGGTAGACCATCTATGGAAAAGTCAAATTCTCTTGTTTTGATTCTTGCATCCATCCATTCTAGTGATTCATATTCATCCAATTCTTGTTCACCTTATATAGCCTCATTGTAGCTTGGAGGAAAGTAAGGTTTTTCTTTATCTTCTTTATCTTGCTTGGATATCGAGTAGACTATATTTATGTATTTGTTTTCTCTAGCGTGAACTTTTATCCATCGAAATATTTTTCATGGAAAAATTATGTTTTCCATTTCTACCTAATGAGTGCTTACATTATCTTGATCCTAAGACGACACAAAGTAAAAACATCCATTTTAGTTTGGATGTATATGTGTAGACCCCCACGATATTTTAGAACCAAATGTCATTCAGAGTCTTTGATACCTATCTTGGTGCACAAGGTATGGAAGGAACTGTTGAGCTCCGGAACTACTTGGCCCCTCTCTTGCCACAATGTTGTCCATCTCATGTACTAGTCCTCATAGTTTCCAATAGGATAATATTGTTCTTTTACCGCATCCAAAAAAAAATCCTAAGTGGTATCGGCCCCATAAATTCTAGACTCTTATGTGGAACTTTTCTCCCAGTAATTTTCCCACCAATGTTTGACATGGGGGAGATCCTTAAGGAGTGAAAAGTTGATATTTTCCCTATCGGATAAATTATGAACAAAGAAATAACCTTCTAGCAGATTTAACCATTTTTCTAAGGCATCCGCATCTATCTGTCCTTCAAATATGGGAATATCAAAATCAAATTGTACCTTGAAAGGAGAGGTGCCTCCAAAGTGGTTGCTTGATGAAGACACGCCTATTTTTATCGAAAAATGTTGAAGGATGTGGGAAAAATTCTCCATCATTTTGTCCCTCTGTCGCGTGAGAGCTTGCTCAAGCAATAGATTAATAGAATTGCATGCTCTATCATTTTTCTTTTCTTCTTCCATGGAGGGTTTATTGGGAATGTGAGAGAGATTGTATTCAAGAGAGACAATTTGGAGATCCAACTTTCTATACTCGGACCTTGCCGAGGACATGCACTGAAAAATGATCAAGAGCAACCTACTCTGATACCACTAATTCAAATTATTTTCAACACGAAATGAGAGAGGAGATATAATAAATAAATGTACAAAGACATATCATATATATAATAATATAACAAAAATGTAACAGAGATGCAACCATAAACACAAAGATACATTAATACACAATTTTTTATTAATGAGCAAAAATGTACAAAGACTATAAAAATACAGAGTGAAAGACTTGCTAGAATGGTGGCGGCTTATATCTAAGAAGAGATGTGTCTGCTACTCGCATTCGCAAGAAGATAATTTTACAATGAGGCTCCAAATTCCTTTTTATCATAAAGAAAATCCAAAACCCTAACCTCAAAAGATGAAAAGCCAACAGTTTTGTGGACCCTATTTTGGGTAGTTTGGTGTATCAACTTCCCGGGGGCATAACTTTGGCATATGATCTTTGTTTGGGGCGCACGATATATTGTTGGAAATGTATTGTCGATAAGATTCATTTTGGGGGGAAAATTTAAGACTTTGTCTATCATTGAAAATCTCTATCCCAAAAAACCGTTATTTAGGCCCTCAAAATGGCCCTAGAAGTTAAAAACTGCTAAAATAGTAAATTGCCAAAATTGTCTGAATTTTAATTTTTTTTAGCCAGTTGGAAGAGGTGGGTAGCCATCGATATCCACCTGGATCAAGTGAATTATTGATGGAAAATAACCCATGGATAGAGGTAAAAGGGTTTGAGTTAGAATAACTCACTAATAAATATTTTCAAAGCACTCTTGCACCCTCCAATATCAAGTTTGGATTTAGGCATGTTAGAATTTGGCCACTAAATTATGATGCTATTATGAATGATATTTATTGTAACCAATATTTTGATATATATGGAAAGGAAAGGAAAGGCCAAAGAATATTGAAAGTAGGAAAGGATTCAAAGAGAAAGGGAAAGGAAAGAAAAATAACACCAAAAACCATTAGCAATGCATGAAAAAGAATAATGGAAGGTGTTGTTGAAACATTAAAACAAGCAAGAGAGGAGGGAAGGGGGATGGGTTCTCAAATAAACATATTTATAGGACTCGCACAATACTTTTTGTACACCCTTTTCCTCATTTTCATTCCATCCTTGTAACAACCCTAGTTGAAAATATGCTTAGGGATTATTAAGCAAAATTAATTAGGTGATTAATTGTCTTAACATGGTTAATAACTAAAAAAGGATTGGTATAATGATATTATTTAAGTATTCGTTAATTAATTAATGGTTATAATTTTGATTAATTAATTGATTAAATTAATTACCTATCACATTGAATGATCAGGGTAATACATTTAATAGGGTTAATAAATTATATTGTTTAAATTAAAGATTACGTATACAGAGGGGATAAGGGGCATTAATAAATGGATAAGGAACATGAATAAGGGGATAAAGGGAATTAACTATGTGGATAAGGTAATGAATGCAGAGATAAGAAAATAAATGAGGAGAAAGGGCGGTGAAGGAGGATATGAGCGGAGGAGGTTTACGAGGGAAAGGGATTATTATTCTACGGGGGGGATTTTATTTTGGAGTGTTCTCTTGGATTTGGATAGAGGAGAGTTTGAGTTCTGTAGTCGGGAAGGATTAGTACAGGGGGCACTGGTTTGCTGGAGGTTTTGGGCACGGGGGCCAAGATATCCATATGATATCCTGGAGCTAGGAAGTTGTCCTAGTTGGCAGGGTGGAACAAGGTTTGGGCAGTGTTTGACACAGTTCAGCAACGAACAACAAGACAAGCAGAGGGTTAGCATCAGACCCGGGTATTTTAAATTACGTATTTGTTTTATTCTGTTATGAAATTATTATTCGTTGATAAATTTAAAATGCGTATGTGCTGAATTAAAAGAAATTTTTGAGTTTTCTGCATTCAAGTAGAAGTTACTGTTTCAGTTTATGGAATAAATTTTTATTTAAATTAATACGGTTATTACACATGGTATCAGAGGTTTTTGTTCGAAATCTGGGCCTAAGGGCCAAATCTCCAAGCTCTAGCTCCAGTCCCACCTAACCTGCAAACCAAACGCACTATTATTTTGATTATTTATAAACAAATCTAAATATATATAAACAATACGAATTGAAAATGAAAAGGTATAATGATATACAAGTGGAAAATGTTAAACATTTTTTTTTCTAGTGTATGCTTATTGTTATGCATCCAGACCTTGAGTACGTGCTTTTTTTTTTCACCCAAGTCCATGAAAAACTGCTAAACTGTTGCCTTGTCATGTTTCTAGATCCTCCAACCGAGCTTCTCTGCAAAACTGCACATTTTTTCCTTCTGCTTCTGCTAATCGTTTTCGTGAGTGGGTTTGGAGCCAAAAGTCATTATCATCTGAGGAGAAGGCTTGACATAGTATAATCTATAATTTCTTTATGTTTGACAAAAGAAAATGCAGCGAATCAATAATTAATCGCGAAGCAAATCCATTGTGGATATCTTCTTGCTCGTATTCAAAGAGTGAAGGATAAAAAAAAAAAATTAATGAATAAATTATCACTTCAAACCCTTTCCTCCTCATCTATAATCGCCTTATGCATTTACACTTATACCCACAAGTAAAGCTGCAATACATAATGCATACATATATCTTATCAACCCCGGTAACGAACACTTTGGTATATATATCTTCTTTGTATGTATGTGCATGAATCCCTGAAACTGGAACATACCCAGTGAGTGAGCATAAAGTTGGGAGGGGGTGGAAACAGCCCAAGCCATGAGTTAACTCATAGTCAACAGGTCAAAAAAATCCAAATAAGTCACCAAAGCCCAGCGCAAGCGCAAAACCTCTTCATTCCACAATTTATACATAAATCTCCTAAAAAAAAAAATTAATTAAACAATCTTAAGCAATCTTAATACTCAGACCGAGGTTCAAACCCCCCTAAAGACATGTTGTTTCTTTAATGCAGCCAAAATGAACCAGGTGAAAGTGTTGGTGACAAAAATCCCCAAAATCTTGAGGCTACCTCTCTAATTCAACACTTCCTGGCGACCTTAAACAATACAGATTTGAAACAAAAACAAATTCCCTAAAACACTTGAGCTTACCTCTCCAATTCAACGCTTTCGATCGTTCCAGAGTGGGAGAAGAAATCTCATACATGTTGTTCTATTGCATTTGGAGATAAATTCATCACTTGCACAGTGTAACTCTGCATGATCTCAGTGAGACGCATTGCTTCCCTTAAAATTATGTTTCTCACCCTTTATGCAAACCCTAAACGCTTGCAAGAGAAACGTATTTTCTCCCACCATAAGAGATACTTGTGTATTTCTTTATTATTTCTTGTTCACGCAAACAACAACATCTAAAGATTCTTTGTTTTCCTCCTGAGCTTTAGGACTTAGTTTGTCAACTAGGAGCTTTGAGATAAAAATTCTTGGCAATGGTCCATTTACACCTTCTCCATTGCAATCCAAAAGATGTTGCAGTGGAGAAAACCATAGTGCTCTCAAATGATTTCTAGGAAAACTTAATTCTCCACGAGTAATGTAGCCGAAATCAAGGAAAAACTATGCAAGTGCACTGATTCCACAATTGTCCACATTAAATGTGCGGAAGGCAAAATGATCATAGCAAACTTGACCCCCATCACATGTTC
>SNQJ01S0212845.1:9864-22951 GCA_010110895.2 Picea sitchensis | reverse complement strand
TTCATCCCAGTCTGTATTATAAATCCATAGTCTGGTTCTCCCAACCGTGATGATGATGATCCTCATTACAAAAAATAACAAATATTTAAAGACCATAGGGTAAAACATCCCTGTGGGAATTGTCAAAGCAGTTTACAAAAATCTGGGAATAATCTCCCAAGTCCCTATTTTTTGCCTATGGCTAACAACTGAAACTATATCTAAACTACTACAGCATGTCCAATTTGTCAATGAGATTCATGGGTACCTGTAAGTAGACAAGAATACAGAAGTTTAGATAGTGTTTTATTGATAAAATTGACAAAAATCTAATTTTTAAGACTAGCTACAGAATCTTGCGATTCTATAGCTGGTCTAATTTGAAAACATAATCATTTTTAATCCATCCAAATCTAACTGAAATATATCGAACCTATTCAACCAAATCTTTAATTACTAATTCCAATCAAAGTGAATCATTCATACCACAACGAATCAAACTTGCATGCAATTGAAACAAATGAAATCGTAATTGAATTAACCAAATGATAACAGGATATGTGAGATTTGTCAAACAACTTTTATTTCCAATTCGGAACATACAGAAACAATTGTCAGTTAGGGACAGAAACAATTGTCAGTTAGGGAACCAATGAAATCATCTCTTGAACCAATTTCAAAACAGACTACAATCGATTTAGCCTAGTCTTTCATACGAATTCAATAGAGACAAAATATGTCAATCCGAACTTAACAGAATCATTTTACGAATCAAATAGATTACGTTGTATTTGTCAAACCAATATTTAATATTGATGCATTGCATACATGAAAGACCATGCTAATCCAAGCATACAGAATCGTTTCAAAATCAAGCCAAAAGAAATGAATCGAGCCACTTCGGGGCCGCCACAATCATTATTCTTAATGCAAAATCATATCAATCAAAACACAGTTGTGTCCTATTTTAGCAAAGAAATTCTCTGTACAGATCGAATGCAATCAAAGAAAAAATATTCATTCAAAACAAAACAAAATCATTTTTGGTAAATCGAAGTCAACAGGATTGTTTTTTGTCTATTAAAAGCAAACAGAACTAATCAAAAGCAAATCCAATCGAAAACAAATCAATCTTTTAAACTAATTTGAGAACAATAAAATCGCATTAACCAAATCATAGCTGCGTCCAATTTTAGCTATCAAATCTTCTGTACATGATTCATAACGAAATCGAAAGTAACAGAATCATTTTGAATCTATCAAAACGAACAGAGCTAATTGAAAGCAAATCCAAGCGGTTATATTAATTTGAACCAACCCATAGAACAAAATCAAAATGGAAATACATAACAGGGAAGTAAGAAAACAAGTCGGTCATGATAATTTTTAATTTACAAAGGTCGTTGTTGCTTCGACATTTCTAAAGACAATTGAATCGGTGTAATAATTCTCGTTGGCCTGTAGCCTGTCGTTCTCCTTCGCCAGCATTGTCACCCATTCCTCTAACGATTTGATCTTTGATTGCAATAGGGGAACGTCAGTGTAATAATGTTCTAGCCAAGCATTACATTGGGTACATGGTGGTTGATTGGGCTTTGGCATCACAGGCGAGGGTTTGTTCAAATTACTAGGGGTTTCCTTGTGCAGCTTGATTCTCGGGTAGTTTGGGTCATTTTTGAGGCATGGAGGTAAGTTAGAGACATAGTCATAAGGTTCCTTAGAGAAAAGGCCATGAGAATAGGGGTATTCCTCGGCTAGGAAATGTTCAATTTCGGAGTCCGAGTCCTTGCTCAAGACGATGGGCTTTTGGTCGACGTTCTGTTTAGGCTTGTTTCAGGAAAATCTCGATATCAATCGAGCATTTTTCTTTCCCTTACTGTTGACAGTAGTATCACCCTTGAATTTCTTCCTTCCAAGTCTTTTGACAGCCTTAATATCGTCCTTAGCACACGGGTTGGCCATGGCATTGGGTAGGTCCAAGTTGGGGCAATCTGAGGGTTTAACAGGGGGTAGAAGGATATGAAGTGGCACGGTCGGTCCAACCAATGTTTCAGTAACCACAACCTTGTCCACTTGCACAGACTCGAGAGTAGTGAAGCCATTCCTAGATAGGAAGGCTTGCCAATAGTCCCCACTGAGGCTCAAATGGTGGACGACAAGGACTTTGATCAAGCCATGATGGAAAAGGCTGCTATCAGCCTTCTCACGCTTGAATCATTTAGACATCTTGTACAGACTACGCAAAAGATAATGTGGCATATTCAAAGGGTAGCCTATAAAATTCATCAATAACCGAAGATGATACAGAAATACCAAGCCATACCAACCTTCACAGGTCACAAATTGCTTAACAATTGCCAAAAGATCGTGCCACCTGGGTTTGAGGGTAGTGATAGGCATACCTCTATCATAGGAAACAATCTTTCTTGATGTGAATAATAGCGGCCATGGCACCTCGTCTAATTTGGAATTTTTAAACCACCTTTCCCCTGTAGCTGGTAGTCCTGTAGTTGAGCCTATGAATTCTTCATTTAGCTCGAGCTGTATGTCTCCCACCTTAGCCCTGCATCCGTCAAAGGTGAGGGAAAATTGTTGGGCAACTGAAAGGTTGAAACCCTCAAACCTTTGGATAAATACCAGCCAGCCGCCATTTTCCAAATCCTTTCGAGCATTGTCGAACAGCAGGAGTTTTTGGCTACCATTTGGCTCTATGCGCACCACAGGTGCCATAGACGGGAGCACATGGTGAGCTGGGTGAACCGTCGAGGGTTTGAATAGGGTATACACAGTATCGAATAACTCACAAACTTCCCCGAAAATCAACAGAGGTGACCCGGGATAGGGGGAAGGCATTAATGTCCGAATGTGCGAAGGTGGTGGAACTAGTTCAACCACACAAAACATTCATTTCCCAATGTACAACCGATGGCGTATATAGCGATTCAAATCACTATTGCATATGTTAAAAACAATGCCACTCGAACAATTAATGAAATCTATGGTAAGTCGACCCAAAAATTCGCATAAGCATAGCGTTTGCATAGTTTTATAACCAAAACAATGATTCGAAATCAACACCAAGGGTTCGATCATATCACATATGTGTTGTATGAAATGATTACACCGAGGGTCTAATCGATAATATCAAAGTGTTTTCATGAAACCAATGTGCCAAGGAATTCGATGAAAGACTATAGAACATCAAACCACCAATGTATTAAAGGCTTAATGACAGTCACTATAATATCATCACAATCTTATGAAATCATATTAACAAAAGAATGCCAAATGAGTAAGGATCTTGGAATCTTGCCAACTGTGCGATTATAATCAAATTGGAAATGCAATGAACACATAGACAAGAGTACCATAATAATTCAGTGACGATTTTAATGTGACTTCGAAACCAAAGTTTTCACACTTGCAGTCGTGAAAACAAGAACAAAGGCAGGTGTGCAAATGCATGAAATAATAGTGTCGTTTTATTCAAAGATTGCGATGAAAATCAAGGGTTGCAAAACATTGGTGTAGGCAGCTTATAAGGATAGGATAGAAATGCGAAATGGCTGCCAACAGATTTCTACGTTGGCGTTGTCTAGCTTCCAACTGTTCCTGGATGGTTATATCCTGTTCAATCGTTGCCCATGAACGTTCAAGTTCAACCCAGGTAGTAGTTGTTTTAAGAATAGTATCGAAAAGTTTTAAGGCAATGTGCGTTTTATTTGATAGTCCGAGTTCGATATTGGGCTGTGTTGGTACAGGGACAGTCATGGAGGAACAGTAAAATAAGAAAACTTTATAGAGAAATTAAGTGTTGTCTAAATTTGGTCGTATAAAAGAGAGTTTACAGTTTCAGAAATAAAATGGGGTGCAAATCAAAGGCTCTTTCCCATAACTGAGTTATATATTAATAAAATGTATGAGGTGGGAGAAAAACATTTAGCTATCTATGGTGTAAGGCTCTTATCAAGGGAGAATCTCATGTATAAATAGAAGAGGAAAACTGTAAGGAAATAACCCAGTGTAGAATAAAATATATATAGAATTCTGAAAGTGTTGACTGGTCTTACACTTGCTGATAGCTGGTACAGAGGAAAAACAGTAAACAATTATAGAAAACCAAAATTTATTCACTCTAGTAGTGGTCGTACTAAATTATAACGAAGCATTCATCAGTTAGGAATATGAAATGAAATGAAATATGAGATACAAGAAAACAAACTCATAACACAGTCATGACGGAATTGAGAATATTCAGATTTTCTTTGCATTAATTCTCAAAATGTAAAAACTCTGTTACAATCGACACAAAAAGGTCCAACCCTATTTCTTTCTTTCTATGGTATATTTATACAGTTTTACAATAAGGTAGAATCTCAATCGTTACAAAAATTTCGGCTATGATAGGGAGGAGAGCAATCGCTCCATTTCTTCTTTTCTGTCTTCACTTGGTGCCAGAAATTTGTCCTCGCGCGTACCTGGTATAGGTGACACATCTTTCAACCAGCTGAGATATCAGCCTCGATGGTTCTTCTTAACAGTTGGCTTCAAAAGAGTAACGGTCTCAGGCTAATTATGGCAGCATGTCTTCCATCTGTCTTTCTATGATGTCGATAGTGCATAAATGCGTGCTTGGTTTAATTATACATTTGTCTATTTGGACTATGTCCGCCATAGTCACTTGTGAGATCTCAGCCGAATCTCTTCCC
Source organism: Picea sitchensis (assembly GCA_010110895.2). Taxonomy (NCBI): domain Eukaryota; kingdom Viridiplantae; phylum Streptophyta; class Pinopsida; order Pinales; family Pinaceae; genus Picea; species Picea sitchensis. The sequence goes on along the minus strand of SNQJ01S0212845.1, from coordinate 18,263 downwards.
TCTTTTTCCTTTAAATCAAGTGAGATTTTTGCCATGTTCATTTGAATCAATGCCTCGGCACTACCTCCGCTATCAATGCCTAGAAGATTACCATCCATAGAACTAAAGGCCTCTTCCAAGGAATTTGTTACCTTTTTGGCTTGCAACTTGCTTTCTGAGATGTTGTGCTCCCATTCTTTCAATAGAATGTTTCCTCTGGTCTGCTCCAAAATGGTGAACCTGGGAGTACTTCCTGAACCCCTATTATTTGTGGCTATCATAGCCTCTTGGAAGGAAACCCGTGCTACTCCAGCTTCCCTTTCTCTAGCAGATAAGTTCTCTGAAACCTAGTTGACTAGGAAACAGTTGTCTCGGATCGCTTCTACCTTGGCGAGTAAATTTCGTTGGGCCGCAAAGACTCTGCTCCGAATCTCCATTGCCTGGTATTTGAACATCCCAATGTTTATCATTCTTCTCTCGGCGATCTCCACCCTAGCTTGTAGTTGTTCGATCAAATCCTTTTGCTGGCTCGCTTTCATCTGACCATCCCGGACCACCAGCTGTGCTTGCTCAAGCTTAGTCTTGAGTAGCTCTATCTCATTTTTATTGGCCAACCTGGCCTGCTCTATTCCTATGCTCGCCTAGTCTTTGGCAGTCTCTGTTGTTGTGGCTAGTCTGGCTTCAAGGGTCTTGATGAGGTGATTTTTTCGTTTAAGCTGGTTTTTCAAAAGCTCGACTGAAAATTGATTCGCTGAGGCATATGCTCCTAATGTCCTTGCTATTTCAGTCGTGAATTCTTCGTTCTTCTTGTCCTTCCCATCAGTTATGACTTTGTATTTCTTGGCTATCGACTCCCCTTCCTGATAAAATTCTCTCTTTACCACTGCTTTTCTCTTCTTATCGAAGAAAAACTCATTTGGAGGGAGCTCATCCACCCTTATAGGCCTCAACTCTTCATTGAAGATCCATCCTGCATCAATATTTCCCTGAGTCGACTGCAAGGGAGTAACTGATGTGATAGGTTCTCCGATCTGCTTCACTAATTTTCCTGGAGTAGTAACCAGACTCTGTTTCTTCAGCGGGTCAGGAGTCTTTATCTCAGCTTTCGGACTCTTAGTTTTCTCTCCCTCGTCTTGGTGTTTTTCTTGATCGAGATTGGAATCCTTAGAGCCTTTGGCATCTCTTTGTTTCGCCTCCGCTATACTCGGGCTCTCACGACGCAACACTGTGGGAAGAAAACTGCGTCGATGTTCCTGGAACTTCAGAACATTGGCTCTTTCCTTGGGTGCCAAGGTTTGTATCCGAGCTAGAATCTCGGCATAGAACCTTGCGCCTCAAAAAATGTCATATGAGGGTGAATTCTCGTGCTCAAATCTCTTGAGCCCGCAACTGGCCAAATGATTGCTCATGACCCTTTGTGGATCGTGCTTCTTGTATTCAATGAGGACAAAATTTAGGTCTTCCAGGGCTGCTTCCTTAGCTTTGGCATGCCCGAAATCTAATAAAGAATAAGAATTTAAATGAACAGGAAAAGGTGGCTATACCTTCTTCGAGTATCCCTTAATCTCCTTGCTTATACCACCGATTACTATTTTCCTAGCAACCTCACGACAAGCCAGCTTGTCGGGAATGAACAATGGCAATGCATGTGGGGGAATAGAAGCCCCAAAAACTCTCAGATATGAAAATTCATCTTCTACATACCAGTCAGCTATGCTGCTCAGATTTGTCACTATATTGTCCGAGATCCTGGGTGGCGGGTGACCAAAAATAGTGACATACAAGGGCACCATCACCCAGTTGAAGATTTTGTATACGAAATTTGGCACTTTGTTTTCCCATAATTTTGAATGATAGACATGTATGGGCTCATCTTCTGTTGGAGTCCAACTCCAGCTCATTAAGTGAAATGGTGTTAAAAAACACACTGCGTCCATAATGTATGCAGACATGAAAAATGAAGACACCTTCCCGCTCTCTTTCTGCGCCTGATACTCTGTGACCCGACTGGTCAAGCTATCGGACAACATTTTCGCCTAGTCAAAGAAACTGCCTTCAGCGACCCAAAACATTAGAGGCACCCACGGAAGAAAAAAATGTGAGGTGTCCTCTCTCTCGTATAACCTACATGTCATCATGGCTACATACTTGTACTGCGGTTCTAAGGAAGCTATTGAATATATGTCGTGGCTATCAGCCATGAAATTCACGACGTGCGAAACCCAATCTCTTATTAAACTAGACATGGTTTTATCATACTGTATGCATTCCTTCTGCTTGAACTCGTCCAAGAATTTGGCGCCATATGTATAGTCAGATGTTGTGGGTAGCTTATACATGGCTTGAAGATGTTCAGGCCTAAAAGTCTCGATGGTGACTTTCTGCTCATTCACGATGGTTCTGGTCGATATGTCCACATGGTCTTATGCCCGTCGGACCATGTCATGATATGGAAGAAATCGTGGCCTGGCTGCTATTTTATGCATTCTGGATTGAATGACGATCTTATACTTGGTGGTTATGTCATCTTTCTCATTGTCATTGGAGTCATCGGAATAATCCATCAATTCGGCCTGCAAAACATCTGAAACGAACAACCAATTTGGGACCGAGTCAATACTTTGAGGCGAAGTATCAGCAACGTTGTCTGAGCCTTGTCCCGAAACCTCAACACTGACTTTGGATGCTTTTCGTAGAGCCATGGCTGGAGATTGTGTTTTAGCTCTTTTGCGATAGAAATACGTATACATACAAAAGTCAACTCACCGAGAAAATGTGCTCTGTGTAATGTGAAATGAATTTTCTATAATGCATAACCGTTCTATATATATTCGAAAACTGGTACTCTTTCAGATGAAATCTGTCAAATCATTTTTTGACTTAAATTTAACCATAAAATCCCGAGTTGTATTCATCGATTCGCCCTATTTCCTAATTAATGCCATAAATTTTGGCGGTTTGAAGTGTCAGCAGGCGTATGGAAGGAATAAGGCTACCTCGTAAATCATGGAAGCATCGAAACACGGGATATGTATTATTTTAGCTTAATTAATCTGGCCTTAACAACCTTAATTAATCTTTCACCACTCGTTGTATCGGGAATTTTTCTTTAACACTTTGAACCTCTAACACCCAAGATTGCAATGATCAATTTTGGTTAATAAAAATGTAATCGTGATTAGGGGCTTAATTAATTACGTAATTATTATATTCGCCATATCGCAACTCGAAGCTTCGAAAATAAGTTTCCAGGAGGTTTGCATGCCGAGCTGCAAAACTGCGAGATCGCGATAATATGACTTAATAAAAAGGGAAGATAAACTCGGATTTAGTGATTAATTAATTACGTTTATATCCTTATCGTGATCTCACAAGTCGGGGTTTAGACAGTATAACTTTAAAAAAAAGAGAACGTCGACTGGCAAATTGCCGATAGAACGTTACCATGGTTTAGTTTTTACTTTTAACCTTGACATGGGTTACTAAAATAAGGACTTCGTGTTCTCGGCTATCGGGGCCACGACAATAAACTTTTGGATTTGGTGAACATCGAGGTGCGAAAACCCGATGACATTTAATCATGGTTTAGGAAAACTTTACTCCAATTACTGCCCTGGGTAAAAAACGATTTCATCGTTTCGTTGCTCGGGACGTGTGAACTATGTGATTTATAGCATCCGACCTATGAGATCCCGAGGTAGAACAAAAAGAGGAAACATTTTTACAAATGGTAGGACTCGCCTCGAGAGTATAATAATCATCGCTATTTGCATTGATAAAGCTTCAGAGATTTTGAAACCACAGAAGGAAAATACGAAAACCATCTTTCGATTTCGGGCATTAAAAATGAAATTTGTGACGGGCTAGAAAAACAAAAGCGGCTCCAACACCCACCAATGAGGAAAATGGGACCTAAGGTACCTAGTATAATCTAACGAGTGTGAATAGAGGATTTGATGTCGAAAACTCATAGAATCAATTGTGCATGAGTCAATGATTGATTCGTATTGGATCATTATATTATTTCTCATCTATCTCAATGATTTCAGAGTGGAAAGAAATTGGAGCAATCAAACCTTAGTCCCAATTTGGAAAATTTGGGTTTGAAACCTTTCATAGCCATTTTGAGACATAAAATGACATTTTTTGGTGTTTTCCCAATGTATTTAGGACCCTATGCCACTATTCTACACATCAATATCTTTCTAACGATGCAAATATCATGTCAATCAAAGGTCATATGCAAAAGTTACACCTCTTGAAAGTTGACCTACCATGTTGACCGCCATGGTATGAGAGGATGCAATGTCAACCCTCATTACTCATGCATATGGAGTTATCCACATATGTAATTTCAAGAAAATTCTAGAAGGTCCAAAAACCTATCACAATTGAGGGTTGAGGAAGTCAAAAACCTACCCCCATATGGCTATTGGGCTATGTTAAATACCATGCCACTAGGAGGAGAATGAGTTCCATTACATGTTATTGTATTTTGTTCCATAGCAAAGAAGAACAATTGGGAGTAGGAAATTAGAGAGAATAATAGAGCAGGTTACTTTTATGTAGTAACCTAACAAGCCACATGCCTTAGGTAAATCCATAGAGAGTTCCTTCTCCTTTGTGTTATCACATAAACTTGTCAAAGTCTTGTGAGTTGTGTTTTCTACCTAGGTCTGTGATTTTGTCCATTTTTCCTCCTTTTGCAAACCTAATCGTAGGTTTTCTCTCCCGCCTTGTAGTCTTTCTTCTGCTTGCATCCACTTGTTTGATTGACGTATTTTCCTCATCAAATTGCCTGAAATCTATTGGTCCTAATCCCTTTTTTTTTCCCCTAGCGGCGATCACTTTTATCCGTATCCCTGTCGCTAATATTTTTAGCTTCCCGAGTCTTCAGTCAGTCATCCAAGTAGTCGTTCACAAACCCCAGTCATAGCCACCAAGTGAAACACTTGAAGTAGTTTGAGGTGGAAAAAATCAAGCGAGAAGGTAAAGATCAGCTTTCAACAGAAGAGATCCTTCAACCAGATCGGATCGACGGCCATCAAGTGATCAAAATCATGGAGTTGCACCAAGTTTAGCGTCGAACAAAGTTCCAAAATTGTCAGTTCGATCTGGGTTGTTCAATAAAAGGGGATGCATGGCACCTGATATGAGGGATCACAATTTCACGACTCAGAGGTTTGAGAATGAAGCACCTCATGAACTCGCAAAACATGAAATCGCGACACACCTAAAGGTTGATCCCACGATCGAATCCCGCGGTCACATGGAAGGTGGGGCCAAAATAAAAATAAGTGCCTAACTGAGTGACGGGTGACTAAGGGAGTTCAAGGAAATGATCATGGTCATCGATTCCTAAGAAGGTCCGACCATTGATCCATACAAACTGTTTTGTAGTTTCAGGCATCGGGACATTGTGAATCAAGAGGGGCGAAGACTCCCAAAATGAAAAATCTCGATATTTCGTATGGGATAAGAGCGAGGTCACGACCCAAGGTCACATGGGGAAATGAAAAGGAGTTGTGCAAAAGACCAAAGCACCTGATTTGGTCACATGGAAAGATCTGGACAGCCTGGAGGTGCCAGAATTGACTCAAAGGAATTATGGGCACTACCTAGAACATTCATGGATGTTAGATTCTATCCTGGTCTTGGTGAAGGTAGTTAATGAAAACAGGGAAGGTGGTTGAAGCCTCGTTTCACCACATAAATGGAAAACATGGAATACCTTGCCATGTGGGGTGGACTGTCAACCGAAAGTTCCCTGTCATGGATTTTCTCGTAAAGCCCATACTATCTGAGTTTGCGTCTGACAGAGGAAAGCATGTGCAGGTTGACAGAAGAAGAAGAAAATGAAAAGCTTTGAATGCAGTGGTCCAATCATGTCCCTGAGAGTCGCAAGTTGTTCTGAGTATAAATCCTCAGTTGTGATATTTTTTTATGGTCGATGGTAGAGAAAAACTCCCGATTGTAAAGTTTTAGTAAAGCCTCTGGTTCCCTGATTATGTATTGTTCATGAGACTTCTTGTTTAATAACAGTCAGCCTTCTTTTCCATTTCCTTTGCCTCTAATACTGAATGTTCATGATTGAAGGATTCACATGGATTATTGTGACTGTGTTATAATGGATGTTTGATTGTGGTGCTGTCATAATTCTTTTCAGTTTCCTGAAGCTCTGAATCCAAGAAGATATTGTTTTCTGAGTGTATCTTCCTCAAGTTGCTTGAAGACCTGATGTTCATAGTAGACCTTCACATATTCTTCTCAATTTCTTCCTCCTACTCACCCTTACTACAAAATTACTGACTGAAGTTAGATCAATACCTTACCTATTTGTGCATAACAACCCAGTTTCCTGAGTTAGGACGATACTTTCCTGAGACTGCACCCATTTGACCCTTTTATAACCAATCTGTAACATAAAACTCTAATGGGTTTCAGGCTTACCTCTACCGCAATCCAGAGGTGACTTCTGGTGATAAAATTTTTGGCACCATTGTTGGGGACGAAATTGAAGATTTTCCCTGGGATTGAACGACAAAGCTTACTAGTTTTGAAGGTGCATTAGAACTCAATACATCAAAGATTGCAACTATACACTTGGCGACTCCATTGTGGTGACTCCATTGATGTGAATCCACTGTCGATTCCACTGTTTCAGTTGTGGCTTCTAGAGGGAGACACACAAGATCTACTCCACTGCTGCCTTTAGCAACACCTGAAGTTGACCCAGAGAAAATCATCAGAAAAGGGAAGGCCCTTCGAGAAGGTACTTTTTCTACTGAGCCAGGTATTTCTGATGATTTTCATTACCTTCTTATAGGAACTCCAATCTCTATATTTCATTCTACTGTTATACCTTTTGTTGGAGTTCCCCAAACTTTAAATTTTGGGAGTGTTCCTGTTGAGTTTTCCCTTCCTGGTCTGGGATTGGAGGGAGAAATACTTGTCACTCCTCTCTCCCAGGAAATTGTATTGTGGTTTAGAACCAATGCCTTAGAAGATTTTCCTACCCTGGGCTTTACCACCCCTACTCCTATTATTGTTTCTCTTTTTACAGAAAAGGAAACCTATTTCCCTTCAAGCCCTTTAGTCTTTTCTATGAATCCTCTGCAGTCTCCCTTTCCTCTCAGAATATCAGTTCCAGTATCCCCTGCTTGAACCCCTTCCCCTCCTAGTTCTCCTCCACCTCATATCCCGATGGCAAGCGCTAATCTCCCTAGGAACATAATGGATGCTATAGTGGCTACGAGATATGCTCCTCTAGTCCTACCTCAACCAATGAATGCTCTCCTTATTGGTGATTACCTAAAGTATATGTCCAAATTCACAGGAGAGGAAGACATAACTGCCGAGGAACACCTTGCTGCCTTTTACAATTATGCAGATAATCTGAACATTGAAAATGAAGATGTTTGGATGAGATTCTTTGTCCAGAGCCTTGATGGTGAGGTTAGGAAATGGTTTAGGGGCTTGACTCCTGGATATATTGTTGGGATTGCAGATCTAGATAATGTTTTCTTGAGGCAGTGTTGGGGGGGGGGGGTAAAAAAGACTTTATGTATTATATCACCGAGTTTGGGTCCCTGAAAATAAAAGAGGGGGAATTTGTCTATGATTTCTCCAAAAGATTCGATAAGATCCCTGCTGAGATAAAACCCACAAAGGCCTCTGCCAAAATCACTTATGCTAGTGCATTTGACCCCAATTTTTACCTCGTGTTGAGAGACAGAAGAGCCACTTTCTTGTCTCACATGAAATATGCAGCCCTGAAAGTGGAATCTAATGTGTTGGCCACTAACTGACTTAGGAATAAGGCTAATAGAGACATACCAAGGAAGATATATGAAGCCTCCACCTCCAGCTCCTCAATTTGCTAAAATGAAGATATACCAAGTAACCAAGTTGCTAAAATCACTTTCAACTAGAATGGAAAAATTGGAAGTAGAGGGGAAACCGACATATAGAAATCCTCAAAATGTTGATAACAGAGGCAACTTCAGGAGGTCGAATATGTCGACCCTTGAAGAAATTATGGTAGCAAATTCTAGTAGCACAAAGGTTTGGGTAATGGACCCAAGATTGTTTGATGTATAATGGTATGTTTTTTTATATATTTGTAGGTAAGACTATTCTATATGGATAGTACATGTCATGACATTTCCGATGGTATGTGGAACATCACATAACTCCTCACAGTTTGAGAGTTATGGCCTTACGAATTTGAAGGACCCTAATATGATTGGCTTGAAACCCCAAAAGGTCAAAGAAGTGAAAGTGCTTGGAAAGAAGAAATTATTTAAATAATAAAGTGAAGTGACAAAATCAAAGAGGATTATTTAAATAATAAAGTGAAGTGACAAAGTCAAGGATGATTATTTAAATAATAAAGTAAATAGAGAACTTTCTAATTATGG
>SNQJ01S0212844.1:0-15783 GCA_010110895.2 Picea sitchensis | reverse complement strand
AGAAGAAAATTGCTACTTCCGTGCAGGCAGGGGCTTGACAGCTTTGATAGAAAACGAGTGTTCCGGGCGCACTCGGATTTCCTTGACCGACAATAAATTAAGTTCGCTTCCCGGGTCAATGAGAGTTCAAGAAATCCGCTGCTTGTTGATGGCTAGAAACACAGATTTTATAGAATTTCCAAGAAAGCTGATTAGGCGGATGACCTCTCTTAGGATTCTCGATTTGAGTGATACGTCCATCCAGTCATTGCCAGAGAGTGTGGGGTGTTTGGAACAGCTGGTATGCCTGAGGTTAGTGGCTCTGCCCATCAAAAGGCTACCTACATCTCTGACCAATCTTCCAAACCTGCAAATCCTAGATCTTGAGCGGTCGAGAATTGCAGAATTACCAGCTGGCCTTCATAAGCTGACGTCCTTGAGGTACCTAAACCTTGGTTCATGTGAATTCTTCTTGCAAAGTCTTCCTTATAAAATTTCTGCGGTTACGTCTTTGCAGTATTTGAACATCAATGGATGTTCCAGCCTGTGTACAACAGGTGAAAAAATAAAATCCAAAAAAATGGCTTCTATTAACGATTTGTGCAGTCTGACAAAGCTCAAATTCTTAATCCTACACAACAACGGAGAAATAATCCGTGAAGGGACATTGGGGAGAATGACCGAGATGGAGTCACTGGAATTGACAGTCACAAGGATGGCGAGTCTACCGCGTGACCTGGTAAACATGTCAAAGGTGAGAGAACTTCGGTTACAATGCCCTCAGTTGGTTAAAATGGACTTTAAATTTCAAAATTTGAGTCATTTGGCATTGTTCGGGTGTGAAATGTTAGAAGAGCTTCCAGATTTGCATGAACTTAAAAATTTAAAACAATTGGAGATTAGTAAATGCTTTAATATAAGGAAGTTTCCCAAAGAATTTGGTGAAGTTGAGGCATTTCCTAGGTTAGAGATACTTTCGTTAGCTTGGCTAGATAAGTTAGAGGAGTTGCCCATTGTTAGAATAGAGGCAATGCCTTCACTGCAAATATTGTCAATTATAGAATGCTTTCCCAAAGAATTTGGTGAAGTTGAGGCATTTCCTAGGTTAGAGATACTTTCGTTAGCTTGGCTAGATAAGTTAGAGGAGTTGCCCATTGTTACAATAGAGGCAATGCCTTCACTGCAAATATTGTCAATTATAGAATGCGAAGCATTGACAATGTTATCAGATAATTATTTAAAACTCAGAAATCTTAGGAAAATAAGAATATATGGTTGTTTAATGATGTTCGAGTATATAGAAAAAGTTAAGAGAGAAAACATTCAAATAGAAGTGGTGACAATGTCCATCACAGATACAAATGAGTTTATCAAAAAGTATTTACAAGTGCACAAGAAGAAAGAAAGTTGGGTTTATGGTGAATATTGGTCGAATGAACTTTTCATTCTTTTACGAAGACTTATTCCATAAAGATTTGCACACCATCCAAATTTCATTTCATAAAGATTTGTACATCATCCAAATTTCAAATTTTTATTTATTTATGAGAATTCAAATTCTTATTCAAAAGGTTGAGCACTACCATCTTTATCTAGTGTTTTTAATGTCTATTGATAATATTTTGAAGCAAAATTACTTAAAAAAATCCTTGTTATCAAAAATTAAATTACTACTGCTTTTACTTTTAAATTAAGTCTGAAATATTTTTCCACAAGCAATGTAAAGCTTATGATTTGATACTTAGGACTTTTCTCTTAAAAAGAATAGCCATAGAAGAAAAGCTATTAGGTAACTAATTCTTTGGAAAGGCTTAACGTGGGATTAACCTTTGCAAGATCTATTCATTTGATTTCAAAGGGTAAATAAAAGGAACTGAACAACTAATTCTACACTTAGAATTTAGACAAACACCGTGAGATATTTAGTGTTTCAAATCATCATAATGACCAACAATATTGCATTCATGTATCTTAATGTATAGAGATCGAGCATTTTTAAACTTTATTTTGGGTAAAAGGTTATATACCGTTGAATTTTTAGTTAAAAATAAATAAGTAGTTATTTAAGAAAGGTTAACAAAAATTAATTAGCATAGTTGTTAACTAACGGCTGGTGAACGTTGAAAGGTTTACAGCTGAGGAAATTTGAGGTAGAGGAAACACCTGAAAGGCTTACAGTTGAGGAAATCCGAGGTAGAGGAAACACAGACAGTTGATTAAATCCGTGATAGCATGGAAATGTGGCTTGTCTAATACTTGTAATTTCCAAGAATGAAGTTGAAGGAGTACCTGCTAAATGTGGTAATCTCAAAGGTTAATTATTTAAACGTGGCAATCTTATGATGTTACAATAATTTCTTAATATGATTGGGTAAATGTTAGAAAGTAAATAGGTTAACTGATGCATTCATAAATGCAAGGAAGTTATCAACAATAAATCCGGCTCGTTGATTTTGGAGGACGACTAAGAATATACCGGCATCTTCAATGTGTAGCCATCATCAATGTGTAGCCATCAGATTATAATTTAAGATTAAAAGATCATTAATTGTGCCCATCTCCAATAGGCCGCCTTTCGACGTAATTAAGCTAATTAAGCTGATGTGTAAGAAAAAAACCAATCTCTAATCACTAAGATATTAAAGGCTCAAAGCTCGAGACTAGGTTAATAGAAAAAAGGGAAAAAGACACATCTAGTCTGTTTATTGACTTGCTAGCCAATAATTGGTGTGAGGTTAGTGGGTTGGTTAAAGACATGTTGCAGATTGTTTTAGTATGTTGAGGTTAGTGGGTTGGTTAAAGATATGTTGCAGATTGTTTTAGTATGTTGAGGTTAGTGGGTCAATTTAAAGGACATGTTGCAGATTGTATTAGTATGTTGAGATTAGTGGGTCAATAAAAAAACATGTTGCAGATTATTGTTGCATGTTAACTAATCAGGTTTGGAAAGAGAGTAGAAATGGCACTGCCTAAAGGTAAAGGTATAGTTTTAAATTAACTTTAACTTATATTGAATAAATAACAAAATATAAAAACATCAAAATAACAAAAATATATATTGAATAAATAAAAAATATCAAAAACATCAAAATAACAAAATATTAAATAATATCACAATATTGAATAATGAACATGCCAAATGATTGAATGGAAGGTCAAGTCTAGGCTATCTCCAGAAAGAAACCTTGAAGCCGCCACCTATTGAACAATTTCTGTTTGGAGTCGGTGAGTGAGATAAAAACGCGTGGAGGGGAAGATATTTGTCAATTGCTAACAGACAGATGGCAGCTTTTGATAGGCCATAGACAGACTAAACAAGCAAAACACCTTCAACGTAATAATTATATATTTGTGTAGTTAAATAATGGTGATAATATTTCCACGAATGTTTTGAAAGGTAAACAAGCAATTAAGCCACATAGTGGCTTTTACATGCCAAAATGACTAATATGCTTGTCAATACAGACAAAACGATAGATTAGGAAGAGTTTTAGCTAAAAGATTTCTATTAATTTTGAACCAAAAGACTTTGAAATGCATTGTTTCTCATTTTCATTATAATCTAAAATCTATCACAATCTAAATTTTTAAATATCAATTATATACATTACTTATATGTTTTACAGATCACAATTTTTTTTAAAATCATAAAGAAACTTTGTTTAATTTATTAAAATAGTCAATATATGAATTATAAATCCCCACCAGTTCAAACATGTGTTAATGATATTCGAAGACTTTTTATTGTTTTAGGTCCCCACCAGTTCAAACATGTGTTAACTATTATCATGATATTTCAAGACTTTTTATTGTTTTAGGTTCAATGAATGAAACGAATAAAAAAATGTTATGATGATATTTTATTTTTACAGAATTAAAATTATTAAATAAGAAAAACGAGAGAGTTATACAACTATATTTATGTGTAGGGTAGAAGATGGAAATACTTATATGTTTTACAGATCACAATTTTTTTAAAATCATAAAGAAACTTTGTTTAATTTATTAAAATATTCAATATATGAATTAAGTTTTTCCATGATTAAGCTACTTTCAACTAATAAATCTCTACCAGTTCAAACATGTGTTAACTATTATCATGATATTTCAAGACTTTTTATTGTTTTAGGTTCAATGAATGAAACGAATAAAAATTTGTTATGATGATATTTTATTTTTATAGAACTAAAATTATTAAATAAGAAAAACGAGAGAGTTATACAACTATATTTATGTGTAGGGTAGAAGATGGAAAAACTATTAAAAAGCATGGCTAAAATGTTTGTTTATTAACGATGCGTGACATTGTAACAATCATTGATATAAAAAAAAGGTTCATGGTTTGGTTGCACAAAGAAAAGCTTGGCAAGGTTTGTCCTATTTCACCTAAATCATATTGTATGTTTGTTGACAAGTCTCTTTCCTTTTCCATGCTTACTGTCATTCATTTCTTAGAATTCCACCTAACAAAGCACTACATGAAATAGAAACCAATAAGACACAACTTGCTTTCAAACAAAAGCAATGTTACTTTGAAAAAACATCATCTTATAATTTTCTATATCCGAGATACTTGTATATCTGAGTTTATACAAGTAAAGGATTTGGTCAGTTAATGACAAAACATTTTTCTATTTAGAGAATCTTTTAGGTATATGGACTATTAGTATCACTATTACCATGAATATCTTTATCTTGACGATGAAACATCACAATCCCAATCACAATGATAGGAGTAAAACCAAAATACCAAGTGCACATGGAATTAATTTATTTGTTTTGAAAAGAGCATTCGTTTTTCAACGAACACATGGTACACCATACCCATTATTTATTTGTTTGGAAAATAACTTTGTTAAGAAACACTTTTTCCTTGAATTTCACTATCTTATAAAATTTAAAACACTAAGTAATTCATTAAATTCATTAAATTGTATATTTATAAAATTAAAAACACAATTATTTTATATAAATGTCGATGATGTTAGTAATGAGAGGTTGTGGTTTCTTTCACTCTATCATGGGGCTTGTCCCAGTACAATAAAATAATGAAGAGCAAAAGAGGTCGGGTAATTGAAAAATGTTTTGTTTGTAGTTTGTTTACTATTTTGGTTGGAATACCATCCATATTAATTGGAATACCATCCATATTAAGAAGAATTTATAAATACCATTTCTGTTTGAGTTTATTATCATTCTTAAAAATATCGTTGTGGAGATGACTCATCGGGTTAATGTGGTTGGGGTTGATATCGATGTGGTTGCAATCGTCAAGAGCAAAAGAGTGTCTAATTAATTTAGTGTTAAAATGCTAAGCTTTACACTACACTATTTAACATTGTTTCGATTGACTGTAGTGACCAGAAAAACAAAACAAAAATAGAATTATGTAAATATCATCTCACTTGAAGCTTTAGAAAAGATAATTAAAACAATATTTAAAAACCAACTTTAAATTGAAGCTTTAGAAAAGATAATTAAAACAATATTTAAAAACCAACTTTAAACATTTAGGAAAAGCTTAAGTTTATATAAACCAAATTGTAAATATTTTTTCTTTATTAATTACTTCTTTAGAAAAGATAATTAAAACAATATTTAAAAACCAACTTTAAACATTTAGGAAAAGCTTAAATTTATATAAATCAACTTGTAAATATTTTTTCTTTATTAATTACTAATTGTATATTCATGAATAAATTACCACCTGTGTTTGAATTAATTCTAATTGTAGGTTCACCAATTCTATTTCATTAGAATTCATCACAAGATGTTCACTAATTATAGATAAAGTGTGTAACAGTTCACACCATAATTAAGAACAAATGCTACACAAGGGTGAAAATGGATTACCTTTTTAGGAAAATGGAAAGGCTTTGTAGGAATTGAATAGCAACATGAGAGAATTGGTTGATCTGCACTCAATATTGAATCTTTTATCTAGGAATTTGTTTTTCTTTCTCTTGCAGTTCATGGATCGCCTTCCGCGGGAATTGAACAACAACATGAGAGAATTGGTTGATTTTCCCTCAAGATTGAATCCTTTTAAACATGGATTTGTTATGTTTTATCTTGTAGTTCATGGATCCCCTTCCATCTTCTCTTCTTTGGGAATATCTACCACTACTAACAGTGGTGGCGGAAATGATAACAATAACAACAATATTTGCAACCTTAACGACATGTTTGGCCTTAGCAATGGTCTCACGAAGAAGCAATTGTCTTTCTCAACATATTAGTGAGCACCTCAAAGAGTATTTCCGCACAGACATTTGAATCCAGGTAGAATGACTCATTTCCAAGTAGCATCGGTTAGGGGTCACGAGAGGAGGCTAAAAAGAAGAAGAAGAGGACCCTGAAGCCACTAGTTGGATTGGCGAGGCCATCACTATGTCTACAACTGGAGAAATCCGTACAAAGCCTTTTCTCTCAATACAAGTATGAAAACATGCATGAAGTTGATGGAAAAAAATTGACAACAAGGTAAGCATGAACATGCTCATGCAAGAACGCATGTGCATTTTTCAGAATGTGCACACGTTCCTGATGTGATAGGCTCAACAAACATCGAATAGCCACCCAGGATGCCACATAGGCTCCTCAGCAAGAACGCGTGTGAATTATTAAGAATGCACGTGTTCTTGTTGGACCTGATTAAAAGGGCCCACGGGCATTTTTTTTCCCATTCCACCACCGCGTCGTGCATTTGTGAAAGCATTGAGCCAATTGAACGCTTGGATATTGTTGATGAAGTATCCAAAGGATCCTAATGCCCAAGGAAGCCATGTATTTATTAGCATTTGATTTTTTTTTCATTTCCTAAACTATATTAATTTCATGTTTTTTTTGTAATTTTCAAAGTTAATTTAAAAAATCAACCTAATTTATATAAATTCCATTATTAAGTTGCAACACTCTCATTTAACAAGAAACTTGAAGACAACCAAAACCCAACACAACCACCATAAGGCACACCAAACCTCAAACCACAACCAACTAACGTAAACATGGAAATTGATCAAGGGTTGATGTCTCTTAGATCAATATGCAATTTAGGATGTATGCTTTCATTTTGGAAATCCTCTCTAATCCCTCCCTCTGAGTCCCTTCCTTCAGGCTCCCATTGCATGATACACATAGAAAATAATTTTAAAGTACTAAATAAGACAGTTTGTGTTCAAAGAAATCCCTACAAATCTTCCGTACCTGACTTATCCCCCTTTATTACATTGACAATGTCATCCCTGTAGACTCTACTCCAGGTATTCTTCTTATTTATGAGAAACTTCATCAATGAAATGAATCCCGTATATATATTTCAAGTGGTAAGGAATGGCTCCATCCCATGATAACTATTCCCTCCAATCCAAGGGCATCGACAGTAGAAAGATGGTTGAAGGTTCACACAAGAATCACTGGCACAATGGGTAGGATGTTGCAATACAATGATGGCTCAACAGACTACGGGCCAATTTTAGAGTGATGGATAAACGATGGTGATGCAACTATATGAGAGCATGCCTAGATATAAAGAAAATTGATTGGAAGAAAAAGGGTTTGTTTGTTTACTTTTTAGGTTTATATTTTGTAGTAGTTTATTTTTTATAAATATATTTGATAGTTTAGATAGATTTTTCTATATTTGTTTTCATGTATGGGATGGTGTTGCATTTTTGGGAAAGAAAGACGATGAGAAATGTGCCTCCCTCATATACCTCTCCAATAGAATGTGTGGGCTCTCCTACTGGATATGGATATGAGGTAGGCACAATGCTCAACCTCATTTATTTATGCTCACAAGAGCATGTGTGAGCTCTTAATGCAACAAATATATCATTTATTATGTGGCCACTTTAACTTTATTAATAACGGTATAAAGGGACTTGGGGACAAATAAGACCTAGGGGATTGGATTAAAAGTGCTTTGAGGCATAAGAAAGTGGTTAGAGCACTAGGATGGAGGTGTAGGGGTTGTGGGGCCCTCAATAAGAGGTATGGGCATAAGGAAGTTAGGGCTCATGTGTGGAGGGGTTAAGGGTCAAGTATAGGTGGGGGCCTAGAGGGTTTGTTTGTTTACTTTTTAGGTTTATATTTTGTAGTAGTTTATTTTTTATAAATATATTTGATAGTTTAGATAGATTTTTCTATATTTGTTTTCATGTATGGGATGGTGTTGCATTTTTGGGAAAGAAAGACGATGAGAAATGTGCCTCCCTCATATACCTCTCCAATAGAATGTGTGGGATCTCTTACTGGATATGGATATGAGGTAGGCACAATGATCAACCTCATTTATTTATGCTCACAAGAGCACATGCGTGCTCTTAATGCAACAAATATATCATTTATTATGTGGCCACTTTAACTTTATTAATAACGGTATAAAGGGACTTGGGGACAAATAAGACCTAGGGGATTGGATTAAAAGTGCTTTGAGGCATAAGAAAGTGGTTATAGCACTAGGATGAAGGTGTAAGGGTTGTGGGGCCTCAATAAGAGGTATGGGCATAAGGAAGTTAGGGCTCATGTGTGGAGGGGTTAAGGGTCAAGTAGGCGGGGGCCTAGGATTATATGGATTTAGGGCCAAAGTGGAGATAGGGGTCCCAGGGGAATTTAGGGGACCAAAGAGAAAGAGAGAGAGAGAGAGAGAGAGAGAGGAGAGAGAGAGAGAGAGAGAGAGAGAGAGAGAGATGGGAGAAAGAGGGAGAAAGAGAAGAGGAGAGATAACAAGAGTACAGTGGGATAGGGAGTGGTGGGGAAAGAGGGGTGGCATGTGGGGGAGAGATAAATGATAGGACGAGAAGGGTAGAGAGAGAGAGGGAGATGGAGAGGGGGTGAGAGAGAGAGTGAGAGGAAGCATGGTGAGAGAGAGAGGGAAGGGGAGGTAGAGAGAGGCAAAAGAGAGAGAAAAAGAGGACAGAGCCAGGGAGTGGGATACAAACAGGAGAGAGGAGTAAAAGAGATCAACACTGTATCTATCTATCTCATTCAACGGCCCATCTATCTATATATATATATATATATATATATGCATATATATATATATATATAGAGAGGTAGATATATATATATAGAGAGAGAGAGAGAGAGAGAGAGAGAGAGAGAGAGAGAGAGAGAGAGAGAGAGAGAGAGAGAAAGAGAGAGCCAGAGATCCAACAAGAGCCATCATTTTCATTTTCAATGACAATTCATTGCCATCATGCTTTTTCATCTTTATTCTCTCCTGCTCTATCATTTCTCACTATTCAGCCCCTACCCGGGTTTGGGGCTGGGAGGGGGAGAGAGAGAGGGATGATAAAGGAAAGAGCCAGACATTCCTGTCCCCCAGCCACTTAGGGTGTACATGATGACGAATGGGGTCCCTACATCCAAGGCCACGCGAAAGTTCCATTGTACAATGTAATGCTAAGAAAAACACTAAAAAAATGGGAGCAAGAGGGAAAAATCTCAAGGGGAACCCCCCACCTCAAAGTACAATGCATCAAAAATGAATAAGAGAAGACGACTGCTAAGAAGATGTGTCCTTGACTCCAAGACGATCGTGCAAGAAGTGGAAATTCTATTCACTAAATGTCTTGGTGAAGATGTTTGCAGTCTATTCGGTAGATGGACAGTACTGGACATTGATGATCCTATCATGTACTATCTCTTTGATATAGTGCATATGGATATCAATGTGTTTGATCCACTGTCGCTACACCAGGTCTTTGCAAAACTTGAGAGGAATCTGATTGTCACAGAAAATGACATTCGAACGATGAAACTAGATGCCAATCTCGATGAGGAATCCAAAGTTCATGAATAGTGACATTGACTGCTCCTTTGTGCTTGGCCTTTGCTAACGATAGAGAAATATTTGAATTCTTTTTTCTCAACCAATATATGGGACCAAAACCCAAACTAAGCACGTACCCATATGTGGACTTGTGATTTGTGCTATCACCATCCCAATCAGAATCGGTGAAGCCCATGAGATCCATTGCACAACTTGTTACATAGTGGATCACATAACCTATGGTGCCCTGAACATATCTAAGGATTCACTTGGCATCCTTCGAGTGTAGCTCATGCGTCTCCTGCGTGTACCTGGAAACTACACCTACTGCATATGAGAGTTCTAGCTAGGTGTGGATGAGATATAGAAGGTTCCACACAAGCTGTCTATACAAGGTGTTGTCCACCACTGGTGTATCCTCGTCATCCTCAAGATGTACCCCAGACATAAAGGGTGTGGTTTTTGACTTGCAGTTGGTCATGTGGAATATAACTAAGAGATAACTGGAATACTTAGTTTGAGATAGCTTTATGCCTGAATCATCTTGACTAATCTCGGGACCAAGGAAATAATGCAGTGGACCCATGTTCGTCATAGAGAACCTATTGTTCAGAATGTCTTTGACCGCAACAATTGTTGAGGCAAAAATTCCTGTGATCACAAGGACATCAACATAGAGAACCAAGATCAATAAGGAGTCTGAGGTCCTCAACATGTATATGTTCAAATCTGATTTTCATCTAACGAAGTGCTAAGAGAACAAGTAGGCATCCATCTTCGCATACCATGCTCTAAGTGCCTTCTTGAGGCCATAGAGGGACTTATTCAGTCTACATAATAAGGATGAGTTATGAATGAACCACTATGGTTCCTCCATGTAAATATGCTCTAAGACATCCTCTTGAATAAAATCATTCTTCACGTCCATCTGGTAAACTTCCAACCCCCTAGTTATCGCAATGGAAAGGGACAATCAGATGGAGTCCATCTTTTCTACGGGAGAAAAGGTATCATAATAGTCTATTCCATGGATCTTCCGAAAGCCTTTGGCGACCAGTCTTTCCTTGTACCTTCTCACCTTTCTGTTTATTTCCTTCTTGGTCCTATATACCCATATGCATATGACAAGCTTCTTGTTTGAAGGAAGCGAAACCAGATCCCAAGTCTATTTCTTAAGGAGAGAGTTGTACTCCTCCTGCATAGTGGCTTCCCAGAAGGGATTCCTTGCATCCTCTACACAGGTCCGTGTGTCTGAATCTAGAATCATAGCATGGGAATCATTGGTTCAATAGTTGTAAGTGCATGAGGAGGATCCTCAAACTGAGACTTAGTCCTCCTCTAATTTGATGGATCCCCCACAAGATCTCCTGCTTCTTGTAGGGTGGTTTGTGCCCACTTGGGAATTTGTGGTGGCTCAACATCTACATGCTCATCATACTTTGAATCAAATTCAGAGATCAGATATGAACCATGATCTTAGTGAGTGGACTCATCATCATTGATGTCTAGTGTAGGAAATGGTGCAAAGGTATCTACATGTGGCTCTGACGATGCATGCATGGGAGTTTCCTCAAACTGAACATTGCACTCAATGATAATCCTGTCAGTAGAGGGATCAAACAACTTGTAACCATTCACACCATCTATATATCCCATGAATGCGCCTGAAATACTCTCCATATCTAATGTTTTCCTCTTTTTAGAGGGTACGCGGGCCCATGTACGTGATCCAAATATTCAGAAGTGGGTGACTTTCGTCTTGTTGTCGCTCCATGAATCAAAGGGAGTCTGGTCCTTGTCAGATCTATGAGGATATTTGTTTTGAATTTGGCTAGCACAATTAAGTGCCTCATCCCAAATATTGGGTGATAGAGATCTTGCATGCAACATGCAAGTGGCCATCTCCTTGAGGGATATGTTCTTCCTCTCGGCTACTCCATTATTCTACGGAGTGTAAGTTACTATGTGTTGCAGTTGTATACCTTCCTCTGAATAAATATGTTGGACATATCGGTTCACACATTCCCCCCCATTGTCTGTGTGAAGGATTTTGATCTTTCTCTTAGAATGAGTCTATGCATGTTCTTTGAAGTCTTTGAGATGCTCAAAAACCTCGAACTTCTACCTAAGAAAATACACCCAAGTGTATCGTGAGAAAACATCAATAAATGTAAGCACGTGCCTTGCTTTGTTGATGGATGGATGAGAAGAGGGTCCCATCAAATCATTGTGGATGAGCTCCAAAGGAGAGGTGGCACTCTAGGCATTCTCTTTCTCAAACTTCTCTTGAGGATGTTTTCCAAGAACACATCCTTGACAAACTCCTTTTGAAAAGTGTATGTTGGGCAAGTCGGTGACCATATTTTGTTTTCATAGTTGTTGCATGTATTTTAATTTCAGATGGTCGAATCTCTCGTACCATAATATACTAGTATCATCAACATGCGTCGGTAGTAAAGTAGAATCAGATTTAGCAATTAATTTACTGAAAGTATACAAACGATATTGGCAGTTTACCTCACCAAAAACAATCATGGAGGTATCATGAATATCTTATATGGTTACGGAATCAGGTGTGAACTCCACCCATTTTCTTGTACTAGAATGCATAATCTGATAAATGGAGAGTAGATTCATGGATATTTTTGGAACATGCAAGACGTTCTCAAAACTTATGTGTGGGAGTTCTAATCTACCTTGGCCAATGACCTCAACTGGGGTATCATCTCCCAGAAGGATGGGAGGACTCGTGCATGTAGAAAAAGAAGATAAAACATTTTATGTTGCTACCACATGGTGGGATGCGCTTGAATATAAGATCCATGTATCGAGAGAAGAGTTAATGGCAATCATTGCATGAGAGTTACCTCATTTGTCTTAATCTTCCAACTTATTTTTGGAATCTTTGGGAATGTCATCCCCGAGGTTGTTCTTTTGAAGAATTTGTGCCATATGATCAATTTGCTTCTTCATGCATGTAGGCTCAGGATGATAACCGTGATTGTAGTAATCACATTTGGTCTTCCCTTTCTTTCCTTTTCCACCTTTTGAGCCTAAGGAATCATCAAATGGTTTGGAATAGCCTTCCTCCTTTGGATCTACATGTGCCTTTCCCTTGCCTTTTTGCTTGGACTATGAATTGGAAGTGGTGTTTCTTTCATGCATAGCAAGTGAATGCGCATTAGGTCCCTTGATTATCCCCATTTTGATGAGTTTATCTTGTTCATGCGTGAGGGATTCAATAAACTAATACAATGTCGATGTTTTCCATGCCACTCGTAAAGTGAATATGTTTGTATGAAACGATGAGACAAAAACAACATAATCCAAACCAAGTTTTGCTAAGATAGAAAGGATTAATTGATTGTGTTGAGTCGATGTTTCTATTCCACATCCCTTTAGATGAAGGAGGAGGGTCTTGAACTTCATAAACAAGTCATGGATGTTGTCAAAATTCCTAGGATCTAAGGAATTTAGCTCGACCTCAAGCATATGGCCTCTCATTTCGTCATGTTTTCCAAAGAGATCCTCCAATTTTGTCCAAATCTCATCTGGTGTGGTACAAGCTTCAATGTGAAAAATAAACTCGAGGGACATATACACAGAGAGGAGGTCGTAAGCCTCATTCATGCGGTTGAAACACATGTTCTTGTCAATAGAAGAGGTTGGTTGAACCTCTGTAGCCATGGTAATCCGGTACAAGCCTCTTTATCTGATTTGATGCAAAATTTTTAACTTCCACTCAAAGTAGTTATGAGGTGTGAGAAGTATTGTCGGTGAATAATCCATCTTTTCTGACTGCATCTCCCTTCTAGACCTGTAAATAAGATACCTATGTTCCTGGCTCCTGTCAACCTGTGGGATCTGTTACCATGTATGATTATGGTGAAACCTGCACAGATAATCTAGCTAACAACAATTCATACAAAGCTTGTAAATTGAGAGAAGGAGTTAAGAGATGAGAGAAAATAATCAAGAATTGTCTTCACCAATGAGAGAATGATTAATTACTCATAATATACTCTAAATGGCTAAGTAAATTTTCCATAGTAGCGGTCTAGAGAGATCTAAACACTCATTGACAGAAACTGAAGTAATCTGCCACATAGTCCTAGTTAACTAATCCATGAAATCATCAGTTAATTGAGTCACATGTATGGAACTGAGAGAAACACATGAAATTGGTTGTGATAAAACAAAGGTTTCCATGCATGAGTGACTTCAACCAGTCTAATTGAGTGTAAATAATGTTGAATTGAAGAGGAGCGCCCTATTTTGTAGGGGAATATTCTCTGTAGAGAATATTCTCATCTAAGGAATTTTTCTCAACATTGGACTATCAATCTTAGGAAAATAATTACCTAGGTGAGTGTGTGATATCTCCAACACTTATGAAGTAACCCACTTTTATAATAAGTGAGAATCACTTTTACAATTAATTTACTTTATAAATTAAAGTTGTATGCAAAAACTAGCATTTAAAAAAAATATTAAAGTTACTTTATAGTGATTTACTTTTCTAATTTAAATGAAATGAACTTTACACTAAAGTTATGAGATAACTAAAAGTTGAATGATTTTTTTCAAAAAGTAACTTAAAAAATAAAGAATTGAACTAAAGACCTTTTATTAAATAAAATAACTTTCAACTAAGTGAGCTAATGCAAATATATCACAAATTTTATGAAGGAAGATGTTCTTTTTTTAAATTCTTTATTTTGAAGTGCATGCTTATCTCCAAAACCCTTGTTTTTGCCTTAAAAAAACTTGAACATGGCCACACACACACACAAAAAAAATGAAATATTCAAATTTTTTTCCCCAAAAATTTACAATAATGGGGTTAGATCTAGGTTAGCTTTATCAAAAAATGCAAATTTTCTCTCTATTTTTGATTTGTTGAGCTCACATAAAGTGCATAGCAAATAACATACACATAAAATAAAATACTTACCGCTTTGTTTATGATTTGTTGAGATTGCACAAAGTTCACAACAAAGAGAAAACACACTCTGGAAAGAGTAGAAAAATAGAAATGAAAATAGTAAAACCAAAATATTAACTCGGGATTTCTTTTTAAAAAGGGTGTAGCTAGACTTTATATCACCATTTTTGACAAAAGTCGTTGTATCTTGGGAAAATGAAAACTTTTTTGAGTGGAAAAAATGTGTTTTCAACTAAAATAAACACTCTTAATGAAATTTAATAGTCCTCTTATCCTAGAAATACACAGAAATAATAGAACCTAGAAATACAATAACACAGGTTCAAGATCTCGATCAACAACGAAAGCGGGTCTTAAAACAGGCTTTGATACCATGTTTGAAAAAATAGGGTATTCCCACATGGGATGAAAACCTTAAACAACCACTCACACAACTATACCAAATATCAGTACACCTATGTTATTATGTGGTTAAAATGATTGAAGAGGGAAACAATCCACAACCCTAGCCAACGCAGACACTTCAGGCAATATATTAATGAAAAAGAAAAATATATTACAAGAGAGTTTATCACAATTGATCTTTAGAAAATGATAATTCATGCCCTTTAAATAGAGATCATGGACCAATCGGGTGTTAAGCCACAGATCAATAACTGTTAGTATCAAAGAGAATATGATTCATCAGATCACTCTATATCTAGAACATACTGTTACCACCAGATTACATAACTACAAATGCATACTAAAAACACACACTAAGAAGCACACTTTTACCTAAAAACATATTAAACCAAATTGATCTTAACTAACTCTTAAGTGTCTACATATCCTAACAGACCCTCTTAAGAACAACTTGGGATAAGATTGAAGGATTTACAAAGGTGACACAAATAGGAGAATGAACAAGGTATTAGAACCTATATTTTTATTAATAATTTAAAATATTTATATATTCTAAAATTGTAGTGTCGCATTTGTTCCTACTTGTTTGACATACTAGATATTATTATTTGAGGGAATTTGTTTATAAATGACCTGATTTATTGACTTGTTCTTTGATGATAGAACTGTAATTTTTTAT
>SNQJ01S0212843.1:0-15783 GCA_010110895.2 Picea sitchensis | reverse complement strand
AGGGCGAGAATGAGTGCTGCCATCAATGACAAAGGGGGAGATTGTTGGAAGATTGATTGTTGTCATTGATGTCAACCCTAGTCATGGGTTTTGGACCGCAAGATTAATGAAGGTATTTGGACATGAAGGAAAATGTACATGTAGATACAAGACCCAAGAATCGATAATATACATCATGTTGTTTCTGGTGGTATGTGGCACGTCACATGGATCCTCATGGTTGAGGAGAAATGATTTTTTGAAGATGACAAAGTGAATTGAAGAAGGAAGTACATGTAGGCCCTTAAGCTAATTAAAGAAAAGAATTACAAAATAAAAAAAATTCAGGTCGACCCTAATGTTAAAAGGAAGTGACATAAATGGTATAAATAAATATCATTATACATTCATTTGATATACAAGTCAAACTTCAGAAGAAAGCAGAAGTAAAGAAGGTCGGATTTCAAGGGAGGATGAAGTGTTTTGGTGATGTGTTCTAAGTATCAACAATATTTGTCAATGAATAAGAGCATGAAAAATTCATATTTGATGGGGTGCACGATATCCACCAATACAGGATATGATTATCACATTGGGAATATTTTACTTTGCAGAAAGGATTTCAAAAAAAAAACTCAATTGGTAATCTTCGTCTATCAAGAATCCAGACAAGGTTGGAAAAAGATATTTCATTTTATTCAAAGGTACATCATGGACGAGAGAGTGGGCCATTGAAAAACACTACATTGTCATGGATGCGCGATTGCATTTCCAAACATGGAGAGTGTATGCTACATAGAGACATAATACATATTCCAGATAATTTCTCAAGGAGGGAAATATACAACTTGTACAAAGGATATATTGAAGGTGTTGAAGGAAATGGTAATTTTATTACTTATGCATATTTTACAAGAATATGGAAGAAACAATTTAACAATGCCTATATTCCTAAGAAGTCAAGGATGGGGATTTGTAGTAAATGTGCTACTCTTAAATCAAGAAGAGATAAATCTGAAGGGGAAGAAAGAGGTATGTATTTATGATTTCTTTTTTAAATTGAATAGTTATCAACTATGAAAACATACAATCAATATTTTCATTTTATGTCATGTGCAGATTCCATAGACAAAGCAATTCAAGAACATCAAAATCAACAATCCAGTGAAAGGAAAAAGTTGTAAAAACATCAGAATAAGTGTTATGATGCTCCAAACAAATATTTAGGTATGATAATTGATGGCATGGACCAGAATAAAACACTTCTACCACATTTTGTCCGTACACCCAAAAAGTTATGGGAAGAGAATTTCAGTCAGTTTCACTTGGTTGGTTGTATGGTTTTCAATGAAAAATGTGTCCAAGGGTTTACTTCACAACTCCAAATATTCATAATGATGAAAATATGACCATCACCATAATTCATCATGTATTCACTCACTAGTCTGGAACTCTTCCTCAAGTTCTCTATCTACAGTTCGACAACACTAGTCGTGAAAATAAAAATCAAATTGTGTTTGGATATCTAAGCATGCTTGTTGAAATGGGAATATTTCAAAAGGTGAAAGTTTGTTTCCTTATTGTTGGACACACTCATGCTCATATTGATCAAATGTTCAAACATTTTTCAGTAACATTGAATAGGAAAAATGTTGGCATCCTACCATCATTGATTGAATGTATTAAGAAAACATACATTCTAGAGCTTGTTTTTCATATATTAGAAGAAACTATTGACATGCGAATATTTATTCAGGGATCACATCGTGAATAAAAATGTATTGAGAAGCTTAATGACATTAGCTTCCAATATCAATTTTATTTCAAAAAAAATGATGGGAAAAAACATATATGGGGAAAAAAGTATTCAACTACTACATAATGGGGGCCTTCATCGGGTTTAGCATTTTTGAAGTTCATTCCAAATAGTCCAATATTTGCATCAAAGTTATTATTTTTATAATCATTTATTGAAATTTGTAATGCACGGAGGAGTAATAGAGATGTAGATTATTCAGAATGCCTCGAATAAATATTAAGGATACATATGAGTACTTTGATGTTGTTGATTTTGTTTGGTGGGAGTATTTTTTCAATAGTAAAAGTGACATAATCTCAAGGTCAACAAATGTAAAATGTTGAAGACTCCATTTCATTGGCCATGAAATATGCCAAATGAATCTGAAGAAACAAACATTGTTGAAGTTCAACAAGAATCTCAAGGTGATTTTGAGTTTAGACAAGAAACGAAAAGAGAAATGTATATTGGTTCGTGAAGGTCACGTGCACAACGTGAAGCCATGGAAGACCTTTACATGGGTTCAATACAAGATATTAAGGAGGGTAGCATGATTTCATTTTTAGCGACTGAAGATCCACATGGTTATCCATTCTAGATTGGAAAGGTTATAAAGATTGAGAAAGAAAATGATGATGT
The DNA here is from genome assembly GCA_010110895.2 of Picea sitchensis. NCBI lineage: Eukaryota > Viridiplantae > Streptophyta > Pinopsida > Pinales > Pinaceae > Picea > Picea sitchensis. Next base: position 13,367 of record SNQJ01S0212843.1, on the reverse strand, counting down.
TATTGCAATTCAAATGCATTGGTATGCAACAAGTACACACCCATTCAATGGTGTGTACAAGACATAGATGGTGGTTGAGAAACATGTCAATAGAAAGAGAAAAATAAAGGATCAAGATACAAATCATCATCACACTGACCTCTTAAAATAAGATGATGTTGACATACTTGTTTATGACTTCAATTTGACAAAGAGAGGAACTCTTCGCTCCAAGACAACAAATATTATCAAGAGGTTTTTTCCACAAGAAATAAATGCAATATGGGAGTCTGATAAACCTATTCATAGATTTAAAAGGCATTTAACATCTAAAATGTTGGGCATCCATGTAGACTTAGATGGTGTATTCATCGAAAATAGAGAAGAGTATGGATAATCTACATATTCATCCAATCATTCATCTGAAGACAATGTAGACTCTGATGGTATTTCAGAAACCATGAGTCAATCTGAATAAGTGTATGACACATTTTATGCATATTTTATCCATATGATGTTTGTATGGTAACTAGAAATGAGCATTGAACTTACATATGATCTTACATGACGTTATGAATCTTTTGTTATATTTTATGAATGATATGTTTTTTATTATGGATAATATAATAAAATTTCTTAGCTCATATGTTTTGAATATGGACATTATAACAATACTTTTAAGAAATAATTTATGTTTCATTCAATGTAACTTGTATTTACTTTTTTTATTAAAAGTAAAAAAAATATTAAAAAGTGACGTTGAGTTTTTAAAGTATGTTGTGATATTTTCATGGAATTATGTATTACCTTGTTCTTTGAGTGATAATAAGATTTAAGAAGTAAACATTTAAGGGTTGATTTTATGATTTTGTTTACAGTAATGATGAGTTATTTTACCACTTTATAAAAATGTGTCATTTTCATACCCCCAATTTTAGAATGGGTGCTACCGGTAGAAATACTTTTCAATTTTATGGTTGATTTTGAGGTTTTGGTTTTAATGGTACCAAGTGCTAAAAATACAATTTCAAATTATATAAAATTTTAATGTTATGAAAATAAAACAAAATTCAAAAACATATTTTTTTAGGTGTTGATTTTAAGGTTTTTCTGAGCTATTGTCTGAGTTTTGAAGGACATATTTGAGAAATGTTGTAATTTTGACCCCTTTTAAAAAACATGGTGCTACCGGTAGCACCGCTTTTTGACTTGGGGGTTGATTTTGATGTTTTTATGCAAAAATATGGGTTTTTTGTGCCATAGTTCTCATTTTGAGGTCACAATTATCGTTAAGTCAGTAACTTTGTTTAAAATTGACATCTTCGTCAAACCCAATGTCATGGAATAAATCACCCTCAACATTGCATGCTCTCTCGACAAAATCATAACATATAAGGCCCTTTTCTAGGAATTATGGGACATCTTCACCTGGTCTTACACTGAGATGCATGTATTAGACCCAACCATTGTAGAACACCACATCGACACATGGCTATATATTTCCCCCATCCTACAAAAGGAATGACCACTTCACCCTTCCAAATCCCTAGCCATAAAATCCAAAATTAATAAATTGTCTATCATTGGATTCATCTACCCAATAGCCTACACATCATGGGTTTCAAACCCAGTTCCTGTCAACAAAAAATAGGGTACTATTAGGGTGTGCAATGATTTTCGTGACATGAATCAAGCTTATCCCAAAGACAACTTTCCTATGTCGTTCATCGAACAAGTGATCAATTTGTGTGTTAGTCACGCATTCCTTTCACTCATGGATGGATTTTATCACTATAACCAAATTCATATATGACATGTAGATCAATACAAAATGGCATTCACAACCCCCTAGGGAACATTTTCATATATATTCATTCCCTTCAGACTCAAAAATGTTGGTGCCACCTTCCAACATGCAATGATATGTGCCTTTTATGATCTGGCTAACATTATTCTTTCCTATTTAGATGACCTCACTGCTTGTTCCAAAAAATGCTCACAACACATCGAGGACTTATGGATCATCTTTGAATGTTGTCGAAGATACAATATTCAACTAACCCCCCTTAAATGTGTCTTTTACGTCACTACAGACCACCTATTGGGCTTCATCATCTCCCAAAAAGGTATACTCTTTGAACAACTCAAGGTATAGGCCATTAACGAGATTCCTCCCCCCAATAACCTACGTCAATTGCAAAGCCTCCAGGGAAAAGCCAATTTCCTATGAATTTTTGTTCCTGACTATGCCATTCGTGCCCATGAATTCTTATTCTTGGTTCGATGCAATGTTCCATTCTAGTGGGACCAACATTCCCAAGTTGCGTTCGACTCTCTAAAAAAAGGACTGAGAAAAGAACCCTTAATTAGTCCCCCAGACTATGATAAGGATTATATCCTATACTTGTATTTCTCCAAAGTTTCATTTGTTGGAGTGCTTGTTCAAGTATGCAATGACCAGCATGAAAATCTCATTTACTACATTAGAAAAAATATCTCAGGGACCCCTCTCAAATAAAATCATGAGGAAAATATTTCCATCATTGTCATCCTCGTAGTTCAAAAGTTGCGTAACTACATCCTACTTCACACTACCAGAATAGTGGTTAATTCCAACCCTATGCATTATATTCTCAGCCACCACCAAATCAATGGAAAATTAATTCACTAGATCTTCATCCTCCAAGAATACAATCTAGAGTTCACCACTCCCAAAAGAAAAAAATTCCCTCGTCTTAGCAGAACTCATTTGACCCTCCTGTGAATGAAAAATTCATGAATGAACATGTATTCCTCATTTCATCTGATGACCCATGGTATGGAGATATCCAGGTATATCTTTGAACACAAAAAATCCATCCCTCACCTCTCTCGAGATTACTATCGTCGCATTTTTCACCAAGATTTATGCTATCTCCTCATAGGAGATGTGCTATACTAAAGGGACATCAACACCATTATCCAACAATGTATCACCATTGAAGAAGCATATAAAGTGCTCAATTATTTTCATAGTGGAGCATGTGGAGGTTACCTTTTTGGCATGTCCACTCCATAGAAAATAGTTTCCACTGGGTACTTTTGGCCCACCCTATTCCATGAATGCATCCATGCAGTCAAATACTGTGAAACGTGTCACTTATATGCACACAAATCCCGAGCACCACCTTCCCTTCGTCATCCAATCATCACTTTCAACCCCTTTTGTAAGTGGGGAATTGATTTCATGACTTGCAAGCCCCCATCCAACAATGGGAACAAGTATATTTTGATCTCGGTCAACTACTTTACCAAATGGGAAGAATCCATGCCCAATTTAACAATACAACAAACACGAATGCTCATTTCTTCTTCAATCATGTCATTTCCCACTTCAGAGTTCCCCTTCAGCTAGTCTCTGACCACGTAAAACATTTTGAGAATGAATCTTTCACTAAACTCTCCCACAAACTGGGATTTTCTCACAAATTTTGATCACCCTACTACCCACAGTCCAATGGGAAAGTTTAAGAAATCAATAAAGTCCTCAAAACAATGTTGCAGTGAACGATAGCTAAACATAAGACCAACTGGCATCACATGCTTTTCTTGGCCTTATGGGCATATCGCACAATACTCAAAAATTCCACCAGTTTCACGCCTTTCCATATTATCCATAGGGTGGAAGTCATCCTCCCCATAGGATGTGAAATCCCTTCTATAGGCATCGTCATCGAGCTCCTTCTAGATACAATTCCCATTGAGCAATGATTTCTCATTCTCGAATATCTCAATGAGGATCGACGATCCTCTCTACAAAAAAATGAAGCAACCAAGAAATGTTCCAAGGCCATCTTTGATTGTCACGTTAACCTTCGGTCCTTCACCGAAGGAGACCTTTTATTGTTCTATGATATCACACATGACACTCTAGGCCATGGAAAATTTGAATCTCATTGGCGAGGTCACTATATCATTCGTCATTTCCTCACCAAAGGCACCTACATTATAGCTCATCATGAAGGAGCCACACTCAAGGACCATGTCAAAGGGTTATACTTGAATAAGTTATACCCTTAAGCGTAGCCACTCTACCTTAGGTTTTCTTTCATTTTACTAGTGTTTTTAGTATTTGTTAACCACCTTGCCTTACGAAGTCATGGGCCTAATCCTATGTCCTTGTTTTGAAAGATGAATCCTTTACTCGCTTACCACGTCATTTATGTTAATGGTGCCATCCATTGGACTTGGAATCTCTCTTTGACAGCTTGGTCCATTCACACCCTATATCATGTACTAGTTCACTCCGGTGGTATATGCATCGATCCCTCCACTAAGAACCAAGATGAATACATTGTTGTCATTGGCCTCCTCTCAGAGGCCAATCACCTCTATATCTATCACTTAAGCATCCTCTTAGATTCCCAACTCATCATCCTACAATTGAACAATGTGTATCACGTATGTGATCCATGCTTATACAACAAGTACCTACAAGTCAGACTTTTATCGCACAATTTTGAGTCAATCACATTTACTCATATCCCTAGAAGCCTAAACCAATTTTCATATCATATGGCTAATCAAGTCCTAGATTGGTATTTATCACATTAACATACATTTCAACATCATTCATCATCCATCAAACAAGGAAACAATAATAAACATCAAATTTAATCACCAAAAACATCAGAAGCATACTCATCAAATGCTCTACTCATACATATAGATCAGCATTCCCAAACATGTTTCTGATACAAAAATACAAAGTGCCTTAGCTCCATGGCTAGGATTTCTATACCAAAACCCATAAATACAAAATGGGAGTTTATCAACTCCTATACATCATATAAAAATGGGGCCATGCCCCTACAAATAAAAAGGCTACCTATGGTGACTCTCACTGAGGTCCCTCTCCACCCACAGGGGGGCCTCTCCCCTATGGTAGGTCTCTAGATGGAATCTAACCTATCATGGAATACCTTTCTATCAACACCCTCCAAACCAAATACCGCCACTACGGATCCCCTCCAACACATTTCTCCAGTATCTGATCCTCTCTAACTCGTGGCCAAAGATCCCCCGACATTCCATCAAGTACAATCTCCAACTGCTTCTGTGAATCTTAAGACTCACGGACCACTGTGTACACATCCTCCACCACCTGAGAATAACTATAACCTACCCTCACAACATGCGAGGGCCCTGCCCCAGGATCACAGTATCAACAATGATTCATCACCCTCCCCTTTTTTGCACACTCATCCTCTGTCGCATGTGCATTAAAAGCTTACCGTCTGCTAGGTCCAACATCTGCATCAACAAACCACAAATTTGTATTATAACTCTGGAGATATGCACATACAAATCAAAGCATACTAAAACATACAAAAATATAACAAAGTCACCTCACTCATCCCAGATCTCACCCGACGGTAGCCGCATGTTAGGGTGGTGTCGGAAGTAAGTGTCATGATAAGGGAAGTCCAAAAAAATCGGTGGGGTATGCCACCAGACCCCCTCAAACAAGGGAGTAAAATAATCTCCCACCTCACCACCACCCTGGAGAGGAAACAAATTCCCCCATCTCATTAATCTAAGGTCTTGTTCAGTGGGAGGGTCCAAAATTTCTTGTGAGCATAACAAGACCATCCTATCAAACATAAAGGCACACAATATGGACCCAAAGGAAAACTCAACGCCTATCGCAATGGCACACCTATCCAACTATGCAACCATGGATACCCACATCACATGCGCCTAGACATACATACGTTCCTCCATGGATCTCTCTATAATAGCTAGCGGCGCCCCCGAGATGGGTTGAGTCCCCAGAGACCCAAAAATCCGGACGAACATCAAGGAAATTACCCATGTCTCCAATGAGTCAATCTTTACTATACTTCTCAAGTCCCTACTCATCATTTCCATCCCTGAGAAATTACTCTTGGCCATCATTCCAATCGTCACCCCCAGCAGAATCCTAGGTTGTGTCGGCATCTCGGTCCCTCGAAAAGGGAGGCCATCTAGGAAGTAAATGTCAATATCGACTGTAATGTAGAGGTCAAGCCCCCACACCTCAAACAACTGTCTCTCAGGCCACCACATCCAAATAATAAAATCCAACAATGCATCATATGACTGTAGTAATGAGCAGTCAAAGAACCGCAACAAACCCACTCAAACCAAATGGTGTCCAATCTGAGCATCGTCACCCACCATCCTTTCTAGTGTCTCTCAGTCCCTCTCTCACCATTGGAAATACATATTTCACCTATTCTATGTCACCTTCATCCATTTCAACACAAAGCTTCAATTTTCTCATCAAGAAGACTCATCCCTTTTAAAACACAACATTTTCCCCTATGTCATTGTTCCCTTAACAATTGCGCACTTTCACATGCATGTCCCCCTTACAGTTTCACACATTCGTGTGACTGTTCAACTAAAAGCCACGTAGTCATTGCACGACTATCCATTTAACATATGTGCACATGTTCAAGAATTAACCTATCATAGTCATACATATGTGTGCTACTTCCAAAAATTAAGTCGCACACATCTCCCACCCCTACTACACAGGGGAAACCATGATTTTTGCACACATGTGTGCACTCAATATTGACACAGCCACACGCTCCTACACAAATATATCCATAAAACTCATACTCATGTGTGCGGGAAGAAGGGTGACCCCCATGAAACCCCCTCTCCAAGTCATCAAATAGGTTGTACGAAGCTCTATACGACCCCCAACCCACTCAAAAAGAGCCTAACCTATGCAGGAGATTTCAACAGCTTACCTAATTCTCACGCACGCTAAATATGAGTATCTAGGCTCTCATACCACTCAAAAAATTATAATAGTGCCATCGACATACCTCCACATCCACAGGTACAAATGAAGTGGCATTGTGAGCCCCACCTCCATATATACGCCCCTTTGCAAAACTTCATCACCTTCATTATGGAGAACACAAGATATGTTTTCCACACCCTTCACACCACCAAAATCATTACCTAGTCATCATCACAAGGGTACCATCGGTGTCTCATTCCATTCTTGAGCCTCGGGGGCCCCTCTTTTCACCTTGGGCATAGGTATGCATCATCCTCACACATTTTTATTCTCAAATAACTGTCATATGTGATTCATCTTCATATATTTTTTATGGAGGGTCCTTGATTTTGTATGTGAAGGTACTCCTCAGTGACCTCCTTCACACCTTCAGTATTGGCCACCATATGGCCCCTGCAGGTTAATATTCAAAATTGGCATACACTCATGCCCCCTGCAAACAACTGCATATCCCAGTTATACCCCTCGAAATTTATCCTTAGGATCCCCACACCCAGCTCTGTAGTACCATTACCTCCATTGCATTCAAGTATCATTAACTAGTATCATTCTCACCTCCATGAGTCGTCCCACTTGTATTTACCCCTTGTAATTTTGAAACTCATGTTGTTTTATCCATTAGGTTCAGGAGTTAGTGTTACACCCCAGAGTAAGAACATCATAATTCTTCCTCATCATCATGCTAACCACCCCCTTACGGACTCCCACCTCATGTTTTTGGTTACATTAAAGGCACCACTACATTATCATGAACCCACCACCCCTTACACAATTAGTTTCGCATCTACAATCATTCTCCCCATTCATCTACCTAGTATAAAAAATAACTAATGGGCCCCCCACCCTCCATCTTCCTCCACTTGAGCCTCCATCAGACCAATCCATCTTCCATTGGGGAACCCATTTTTTTACATGTACAAATCCCACCATGATTCATTTTTTATTTTTGTATAAATTGTTTCCTGTACATATAATATATTTTTGTCTTCAAAACCAACAATGTTTTCCTTGGAACATAACAACCCATGTCACCCTATGTTGGGGAATTTCATTTTCATCACCATCTCTACAAAGCTATCCCCACCATAGACAAAATTTTGACTACCACCAACACCCCTATCCTCAAAATATGTATTTTGACATATCATCCACTCCTTTATAGTGTCACCCGTTCAACATAGTCAACCCCATATCTGGTCATCCCCTTGACACTAGATTGTGTTTTACAGATGTTGCCATCATTCCATTTTCCCCCAATGTTGTGGGTGAGAAATCCCTCCTACAGACTAGAACTAAGGGTTTTATCATGCATGTAGAAATGACCTAAAGATTATTACTTTTTATCATCATCCCATGCCTAAACCCCATTACTCATATGTAAATACAAGGCTCAAGAGATTCAGTTGATGTACCTTATTTTTCGTGTTTTGATGTCGATCCCTTTTCGTGCTTGGTCGTTCTTTGACTGCAACTCTCCTCCCACTGTTGACCTACATTCACTAAATACAAACAAAGAAATCCACATGCATTTGATCTATGAATTAATAGGTTAGAGATTTAATCAATGATACAATCAATATTCCAATAATGACAATCTCATATGGCGAGATGGGAAAAACAATTATTTTAACTTCACAATGATACCTTACAATGATAAAGTCGGCCACTGCTCCTCGATCCTGGTCCTGGGCTCTTCTTCCACTATCTTCCAACTACTTTTCTCTATACTTCTCTTTGCACAAGGATGGCTAAAGGTTGGGACAAAGGGAATGCTCAATCGAGTATAGTTTCTTTACTATGATTCTCCTCCTTTCAAATGGGTCCCCTAACCCTTCTTTTATAGGCTAGAAGAAGCTAGGTATTTGGTCAAGTGGTTGGCCATGCATGGCTGAAAGGTTTAGTTAAATTACCCAAAGTTGTGTGTTTCGTCAGCAACTTTCCTTTTTCTGTGATTTTGTAGGTACACACGCGCTATCTTGGGTCAGCTAGCATGTACACGCATGCAGTAATGGAGTGGGGCGTGTGGGTTTTTATAAAAGGGGTTTTTAAGAAGAGTTGTTCAACAATGTTTTGGCAAAGAAGGAATCTAAGATGGCCTGATGCCAGGTAAGCATGTCTAGTGAAAATTAGGGTTATAACATATGCTCCCTAATGTGTGAGGTCAAAAGAGAATCTGATGGCCGAAATACATTAACAATATTCACCGATGTTCCAAACAAGTGATCCAAGGGACCAGAAATCGGGAGGTGCCATCGGCAAAATAATAATTATCTCACCAAGGCAGGCATACTCATGATCGGGATAAAATAAAATCATGGCTACCAATCAAATAGACTATAGATCCATGTCATATAACTATATAAAGTGTAGCCGTGAGTAATACACAGTGGAGCTACATCTCGAAATCAAAAAGATATACATGTAGAGTATCCATCTTCTAGAAGTTGATAAGACGTGATGGATGGAGATGAGGTCTTTAGAGCTCGAGAAACAACTTCAAAAACTTCAAAACTTGGGTAGGAGTGTAACATGAGTGTACGAATTCACTACCCAGAGGTCTTTGATGGCTCGTCAGTCATGGACTAGAGGATCTTGATGAACACACTGAAGGCTTCATTGATCTCGAACAAAGACTTGATTGAAATTTTGGGATGGCCAGACATGAGGGCAAGAGACAAAATGTAGAGGGGATGAATCAGGCTTGGTAAAAAATTCCCTTGGAAAATAGCATGACAAATGATGAGACTCAGGAAGCATGGCATTAACATAAGTTTATGAGGTAGGAGGCAACACAAACTCTCCATATGTTTGGAAGAAAAAACAAATGGAGGAGAGCACAGCTCAATGTTGCGGGAACATCTTCCTAAGGTCATATTAAATCCCAGGGTTTGATGAACAAACGAACAAATGTACTTTATCCAAGGGCAACTCATTGTGTTGCCAATACAAAGAAAATACTTTTCCCTTCCTCTTTTTGGGGTATATTTGATTTTTTATTTTTATTTTTTCCTTTTCAATAATTTTGAAAAAAGAATAAAAGAATGCCACGTTACAAAGGAGGAATTGAGTGTCGCAAACATACTAGTTTCAAGAATATAGAACACAGGGATGCTCAGGGAAAAGGGACATATGAAAGAAAAGGACACTCAAGAAAAATCCTCTAGGGGCCAAAGGTTTCAAGACGCAAAGGAAAAGTGCTATAGGGCTTGCGTATAAGGCATGCTATATAGGGCATGCTTCAGATGGTTCAGTTGAGAGCAACATGGAGCTAACATTAGGCCAAAGACATGGGTATGAAAATGTGATTATTAAGACACACAATGTTAACGTCCTTCGATGTAAGTTTAATGAGCCCAGAGAAGGTAAGCTCGACGGTTTTTCATATTTGCAGAGTCTGAAAAAATGTAAAAGGAGACTCCAATGGAGTACCTTTTTCGAAGGTAGTCTAGTCAGTTCGAAAAAGGAGTAAACTAGCACCGAAAAGACATCCATTCAAAACCATTTTAACGAGTGTGATAAAGACAATATCACTCGGCCATTTTTTCATTTTTAAGGAGTCTGAAAAAAGCTTAACTATGGACTCCGTCAGGAATGTTCTTTTGGACCATTTTAACAAGTGTGAAAGAATAAGGTCACTCGGTGATCTTTTCAATTTTAGGCAGTCTGAAAAGATCTTAACTATGGACTCTGTGGGGGTTCCTTTTTCGTACATTTAGTCCCTCAAGCCCGAAAAAGGGTTAAAAGGATACCTGAGGGTACTCTTCCAGAGACTCGAGGTCTATAGAGTATACCTTTGTTCGTACAATTGACCATCTAGACCGAAAAAGGGGTAAACTATTGCCGGATAGACATGACTTCAAATTTCATTTTAACGAGCATGAAAGGCCACAAGATCACTCGACAACCTTTTCATGTTTAGAGTGCCTGAAAAGGGATTAAAAGAAGACCCGTGGCGGCTATGACTTATGTATGAAACTGGTTCAGGTAGAGCCCATTGCCAGGCTCAGACCAAGAGTCTCTTTGATAGTCAACTTGGAAAGTCTCCCAAAAGGGAAGAAAACACAAACCATGGTGTAAGTCCCCCTTTGGTATAGAAACCGTAGTCATGGCTTCAAGGATAGCTTCATTTGAAGGAAATTCAAAATTTGAGAAATCATGCAAGAGAGGGTCGACATTCCCAAAGGGTGAAGTAAACTGACCATATTCCATATGACAATGGAGGTTTTGGCCAAGGCTGGCAGAGTCTATCAGCAAAGAATCACAAGCATGAGGGCTTGAGGATCTACAAATAACAAGATCATAATCATAAGGATACTCAAGCCCACTTGGACTAAGAGGAGGAAACAAGGGCTCCCATGCCCCCATTGGATAAACCAATGGATCAATTGTTGATACTAAGTCTCGCGAAGGCCAACATGATTTCACAGGTTCCTGCTCAGAAGCAATTGAACATCAAGAATAAGATTCCACATAATTAACCCATGGCGAGGTAGAGTCTACACGAATGCTAGGAAAATATAAAGTAGTAGTCTGAAATAATGTCAAATTAGGATGGTGATTATCATATTCCAGCTGGTCGATAGTGACAATGCTTCCATTGTGAGGGAAATGCATCACCAGGAAGAGCATAGACACCACAGCATTCATAGCATATACATAATCACGCCCGAGAAGAATATTGAAATCTAATGAGCCTTGCACCACTATAACATCAACAAGGACAGTCTTCCCACCTAAATATATAGGTAACTGATGAAGAACCCCCAAATATTCACCAGGACATCTATCAAAAGCCAACAGCTCATGCGAAGAAGACACAATCTCAGGAGATCCCAAGACTTTCCAAAACAAGGAGGATAAAATACTTGCAGAGGCTCCCTCATCCACAATACATTGTGTTGAATTAACTTCAACCCTTATTTGAAAAGGTGAAGGAGAAGGAAGACGAGGCTCAACAAGGTCATTCCAATCAAAGAAAACCATCCTAGGTCTTGGAGGGGGTGTGCTCGGAATAAGCAGAATGCCCCCTTGTTCTGAAAGTATTGAACCGGAAATGCTAAAAACATATTCGGTAAACACTTCACTCCCGAAAAGAAGAGTGGGATCATCCGATGACTGCATCGGCATGACCACTTTTGCAACCAATGGTTGAATAGGTTGTGGGACTACATTGTCTAAAGGCACATCACCCCCCAAAAGAGGAATGGGATTAGTCGATGACTGCATCGACATGACCACTTTCTCAACCAATGGTTGAAAAGGCTGAGAGACTACAAGGTCTAAAGGCACCTCACCCCTCAAACGAGGAGTGGGATCAGCCAATGACTGCATCGGCGTGACCACTTTCTCAACCAATGGCTGAATAGGCTGAGAGACTACAAGGTCTAAAGGCACCTCACCCCTCAAAAGAGGAGTGGGATCAACCGATGACTGCATCAGTGTGACCACTTTCTCAACCAATGGCTACATAAGCTGAGAGACTACATGGTCTAAAGGAACCTCACCCCCTAAAAGAGGAATGGGATCAGCCGATGACTGCATCAACATGACCACTTTCTCAACCAATGGTTGAAAAGGCTGAGAGACTACAAGGTCTAAAGGAACCTCACCCCTCAAACGAGGAGTGGGATCAACCGATGACTGCATCAGCGTGACCACTTTCTCAACCAATGGTTGAATAGGATGAGAGACTATAAGGTCTAAATGCACCTCAACCCTCAAAAGAGGAGTGGGATCAACCGATGACTACATCGGCGTGACCACTTTCTCAACCAATGGTTGCATAGGCTGCGGGACTACATGGTCTAAAGGCACCTCACCCCCCAAAAGAGGAGTGGGATCAGTCGATGACTACATCAGCATGACCACTTTCACAACCAATGGATGAATATTCTATGAGACTACATGGTCTAAATGCACCTCACCCCCCAAAATAGGAGTGGGATCAGCCAATGATTGCATCGACATGATCACTTTCTCAACCAATGGTTGAATAGGTTGAGAGACTACAAGGTCTAAAGGAACCTCACCCCTCAAAAGAGGAGTGGGATCAGCTGATGATTGCATCGACATGATCACTTTATCAACCAATGTTTGAATAGGTTGAGAGACTACAATGTCTAAAGGCACCTCACCCTGTAGAATTCGTGCAGAAACCCTGATAGATCTAGAATTCTAGTTAAATTGAACACATGCAATTTGTTGATATTCAAGAGATGAGACAAATTTGTTTCTCCATAAATAATAGAATTATATTAATAAAAAATGAATATACATGAGCAACCATCCTCAAAAAGAAGAGAGGAGGTGAATATATATAATTTCCAACATATTAATTCTAGTCAAAAAAAGTTAGAAATATCTAAAATAGGTGCCATAAGCTAAGGGAGACCACATAGTTCGACCTGGACCACTAAAGATACATGTCACACACTCATTAATGTCCACAAGATTCAAGTGATGCACATTATCTCACTTAAGCTCACTTAACTGACAAGAGAAGCAGTTCCAACTCACTTAACTGACCCGAAATAGTAGTTACTAATAATAG
>SNQJ01S0212842.1:0-15783 GCA_010110895.2 Picea sitchensis | reverse complement strand
ACCAACATCATCAACTATGCACCTCATGTATGTGCCAACTCATCAACTACTTGTCTCAACCATGTACCCAACATGTACCTTAACCAAAATCCCTCATCAATTTCATCATCAAAATATGATTTGTAACTCTGTAATAGACTTGGTGTAGATGATCACATACTTGCAAACCTTCTTTAACTTTCACAAAAAGGGACTAGCATTTTCATTAACCTTTTCTTTAGTCTCACATGACTAGTTTGGGATTAGTCAACAACCCTAACTTGAAATAATCATAACTATGTACCTGTAATGAATAAAGATCTGAAAATAGTACATAATGTTCTTCAATGTGTTTTATGCAATTCCTCCAGGTGACACTATTTGGAGCCTCTCATAAAAGGAGTTATAGCAAAAATGAAATACCTTGCTGAATTATGGCTGATTCTAGAGAGCGACCTTGTAGAGCGTGCCCCCCAGAGAATATTTTTTGAATGGATATGAAAATGTTACACAAAATACTATAGACTGTACTCTAACCAAGATATTTGGTCTTACTTAATTTGGATATGTTATGAAGAAGTTATGACGTTTTTACCCGAAACACCTATTTTAGACTAGTTTCAGGACTAGCCACAAACCGTATTTTCCATGGAGTGTAACTCCAAAAATACAATGACCAACAAGATGAATTTTTTACCACAAATACTTGGATATGTTTCCTCAATGGCCTATCAATTTTATGGTCTGAATCATTCTAGAAACAAATTTATTGCAAAAATGGTGAGATGACTTGTAAATAACATACCTTAGAAAACATCATCAAAATAATTTATCCTCCCTTGAATTCCGACCTTCTTTTCTACACCTTCTCTCTGAATTCGTCTTCGATATCTTTTGGTTACCTTATTCACCTATGGATATTCAATATGCTCAAGTGTGATGTAAAATGAGAGAGCCTTGCCTCTTATTTATACTCTCCAAGTAGCTTCCTTAAAAGCATCTTCTAGGTCACTTAACCCACTTCTAGGTCACTTAACCTATTTCTAGGTCATTTAACCCATTTCTAGGTCACTTAACCCATTTCTTTATTATTTAAATATTCCTCCTTGACTTTGTCACCTCACTTTATAATATTCTTTAATTTTGTCACTTCACTTTATTATTTAAATAATCGTCCTTGACTTTGTCACTTTTCTTTACCATTTAAATAATAATTTCTTCTTTCCAAGCTCTTTGACTTCTTTGACCTTTTGGGGCTTCAAGCCTACATATGAGGGTCCTCCAACTTCGTAAGGCCATAACTCTCAAACCGTGAGGAGTTACGTGACGTTCCACATACCACCAAAAATGGCATGACATGTACTATCCATATAGAATAGTATTACCTACAAATATATCAAAAATCATACCATTATACATGAAACAACATTGGGTCCATTACCCAAATCTTTGTGCTACCAGAATTCGCTACCAGACTTTCTTCAACGGTTGACATCAATGACAACCAACCTTAATCAACATGCACAATAAGGTGTCATCCTTATTCCTTAGTTACCATTAGTATCTCAACAAGGTAGTAACAAGTTGAGTTAACGTGGTCTTAGATTTTATACCATTTCCCCCACCAAAGAAAATTAGATACTTGAAGGGAATTTGTGAACATGACATCCTTGGTACTACTAAAAGGTAGTCCTTGAAGGACATGGAGAAACATGGCATCATTGGTATCAAAGAAAGTTATATTTTTGAAGGGCATGCATGAACATGACACCCTTAGTACTTACTAAAATGTAACTCTTGAAGGGAATAGAGAAGCATAACACCCTTGGTATCAATTATAGTTGTTAAGTATACATAAAAAGATGTTTGACTAAGCATGTGAAAACATATTTGGCTAATCATGTCTATTTTACTTAGTATGAGAAAAGTTAAAATGTATGGTTAATTGATTGATTCAACACATAGATTATTACACTTCATAACTAAGAGAAATAAAATAGTTCATTAAAATTATTTGAAAATAGATGCATTAAGAGATGTGCATGAAATAAAGAAGAAAATAATTTTAATTAACTAGAAAGTTACTAGTGCACCAATAAATCAAGGAGAAAAAATAGGAACAAGGAATTCAAATTCAAATAGAAGTGTGGGAAAATAGAAGTGGTTTTATAATATATTAAATAAAGTTAATAAATAAAAAGAGTAGTGACTACATGTGAACCCATTCAAATAGTAAAAAAGGAGGAGATCAAGTCAACATTGATCCGGAGGATTTTCAGAATGAAATGAAAGTAGATATATTACAATGAAGTACTCATGAAAATTTTCAGAAACAAAGAAATACAACAATACTTGATTTCTATTAATGAAAGAATTGTAAAGAGACTATAAAAATATAGAGTGCAAGACTCGCTAGAATGGTAGTAGTTTTATCTCTGAGAAGAGATGTGATGACTACGCTCATTCGCAAGAATATGATTAAAATGAGGCTCTGAAGGCATTTTTATGATAAACATGAATTCAAAAACCCTAGAAATCCAAAATCTTAACCCTAGGAGATGAAACACCCAAAATTCATGTGGGCCCTGTTTGGGTAAGTTAGTACATTAACTTCCCGGGGTCGTAAATTTTGCATACGATCTCGATTTTAGGTGTGTGATAGTATGTTGTAAAGGTATTTTCGAGAACTACACATTATGTCATCAAACTCTGAATCTTTCTATAGTTTGATCGTGGAACGCCAAAAAAAATTGTTTAGGGCCTCAAAATGGCCCTAGAAGTACAAAAAGATGTGCTGGCATGAAAACATACAAAACAATCCAGTTGGATTGGGTGGGAGGCCACCAATATCCACCTGGAATATGTGTAAGGCTTCATGCAACCTTGGAAGTGTAGAACCCATAATTACAAAGAAGTACATAAGAGTGTGTTGAACTAAAAACTAACAAGAGGATCCATTTGGAATAGGTGGGTGGACACCAATATCCACCTGAATCATTCCTCCCCCCTTAGGAAGAAATGGTCTCCATTGGGTTGAGTTCCCAGGGAAGAGGGGAAAGTATTTTCTGAATCTGAATCTTGGTGACTTGCGTGCCTTGTTGGAGAAGTTGTGTTGCTTGGTCTTTGGAAGACTATCACAAACCTATTTTTGGCGGGGTTGAATATGTTCTACCAACCCGTTGTCCCTAGGTTTGCAGGGGCATTGTGTAGGCATCATTGTAGGTGAATAAACAATATTTTCTTTCTATTCGACAATCTATATTTGTTGGATAGAAGGTGTTGAGGATGCAGTGGTTGTAGCAGTCTTCTGTGCATCCTTTGAACATATTGTGAATACGATGAATTTTGTAGTATAAGAGATTACCTTGAGGCATTGTTTTGGTGGAGCAGTAGTCGAAACTACCTCTGGTATCCTATACAGCTGAATTCCCTGAGTAATAATGACACTACGAGGTCTAAACTAATAGACAACATGAAATTTCCACATATATGGTTGGACCAAAACAACATCACAAACATCAAGAGGGTAAACAACACACACTACCTCATCCTTAAAGGGTTGGATGCCATAGGACAAGTGGCACTACTTGATGACACGAAGATCTCGTCCCTGGTGAAGCCACCCAATGTTGTATGGATACAGGTGTGGTGTTGTCGACAACCCCAATTGTTTGACGACCTTAGCTGAGATGAGGTTATTCTGGTCGACTTTATCAACAATGAAATGCAATGGGGTCCCCTTCACCCACATATGTGAATGGAAGAGGCGTTCCCCCTCTTCAGGATCTACTAGTTCTTCTGGTTGAATTATTATGGTCGCGATAGTAGCAGTGGGGTCTACGTTAATGACCTATTTGTTTTAAATATTTTTTGGATCGGATTTCGAATCAAGGTTCGGCTCCAGGTCTTTGACCTCGACCACCAATGACTGTTTTGGGTGACATTCATCGGTGTTGTGTCAGAGGATTTTGTGGAAGTCACACCACTTCCCAGTGTCATTATTTGTCTTTCCTTTACCCTTCTTGTCCTGTGTCTTGGATTGGTTGTCTAGAGGATGTTGGTTAGGGCTATTTTTACCATGATTTGGTTGTGGCATATTTACATACCCGAATTCCCATTTGTTTTAGTGCCTAAATTTCTGCTCGATTTTGACAACATATCGATAGACAACTCTCAATGATGAGATGTTTAGGAAATACATTTCGGTTTGGATGTACCTATGCAGAGCCCCACTTTATTTCAAAACTAGATGTCGCTTGGAGTCTTTGATACCCATCTTGGTGTGCAAGGTATGGAAATTATTTGTGAAATACGAAACTGTTTGGCTCTTCTCTTGCTGCAGTGTGGTCCATCTCATGTACTGGTGTTCATAGTTACCAACAGGATACTACTGTTCTTTGACCACATCCACAAAAAAATCCCAAGTGGGATCGACCCCATATATTCCATATTCCTCTGTAGATATTTTCTCCCAGTAAGTTTCCCACTAATGTTTGACACTAGGGAGAGCCTTGAGGAGCACGAAGGTGATCTTTTCCCTATCGAAAAAAAATTGAATAGAGAAATAACCTTCTAATAGATTCAACCATTTTTCCAGGGAATCCACATCTATCTGACCTTCAAATATGGGAATATCAAAATTAACTTGTACCTTGAAGGGAGAGGTTCTTCCAAAATGGTTTCTTGATGAAGATGCACCTGTTTCTATTGGCAGGTGTTGAAGGATGTGTGCACAATTCTCCATTATTTCGTCCCTCTATAGCGGGAGAGCTTGCTCAAGCAACATGTTAATAGAATCTTCTGCTCCTTCGTTTTTCTTTTTTTCCGCCATCGAGGGTTTCTTGGGCATGTAAGAGTGATTATCCTAAAGAGAGACAAGCTCGAGACCCAACTAGCTATACTCAGACCTTGTTGGGGACATGTGATGAAAAATGATCAAGAGAAACTTGCTCTGATACCACTGATCCAGATTATTTTTGGAACGAAATGAAAGTAGATATATTACAATGAAGTACTCATGAAAATTTATAGAAATAGATAAATACAACCATAATTTATTTCTATTAATGAAATAATTGTAAAGAGACTGTAAAAATATAGAGTGCAAGACTCACTAGAATGGTGGCAACTTTATCTTTGAGAAGAGATGTGATGGCTACGCTCATTCACAAGAATATGATTACAATGAGGCTCCGAAGGCATTTTTATGATAAACATGAATTCCAAAACCTTAGACATCCAAAAAACTAACCTTAGGAGATGAAACACCCAAAAGTCATGTGGGCCCCATTTGGGTAAGTTAGTACATTAACTTCTCGAGGTCGTAACTTTTGCACACGATCTTCGTTTTAGGTGCATGATAGCCTGTTGGAAATGCATTTTTGAGAACTATGCATCATGTTGTCAAAATCTGACTTCATCTACAGTTTGACTATGGCACTCCAAAAAAGCACTGTTTAGGGCCCCAAAACGGCCCTGGAAGTACAAAAAGATGTGCTGACATGAAAACATACAAAATAAGCCAGTTGGATTAGGTGGGAGGCCACCAGTATTCACCTGGAAGATGTGTAGGGATTTAGACAGCCCCAAAAGTATAGAACCCACAATTACAAGGAAGTACAAAAGAACGTGTTGAACTAAAAACTGACAAGAGGAGCTAGTTGGAATAGGTGGGTGGCCACCAATATCCACCTAGATCAAACATATAGGGGTAAAATAAGAAGTGTAGTAGTTGAGTGAAGAACAATCACTATTTTAAATATTTAAAATGATAATTTACTTGTGCATTTGTGCATGTGAGTGACATATGAGTGGGTGAATAATATATAATTATTTAATTGAAAAATTATATTTCTTCATGTAATGGACAAGTGGCTTGAGCCAAAAATCCTATAAAATGAAGGCTTGAGTTAGAGAGCTCACACTTTTTTCACCCTAATGCTGGATGGTTGTTTTAATACAAAATTTTATGTTGGTGATTATTGTTGAGTTTGGTATATTGGAGAGTGGCCTTCAGGTGGGGATTCCCTCACAAGTTGACAGCTACACTCTCTTCTCATTTTTCTAGCAGTGTACTTTATTACAACCCCATTATAACTCGGGGATCCTTGGGGAGGGATAACACCCATTGCAGTTGGTAGGATGGTCAAACGATGGACTATTCAACAATTGAAAAATCTTACTCAAGGTGGAAATTGAGATTTCATTTCAAGTTCGACAACCCAAGAATAAAATCTACGGTATTCCTAATATTAAGATGAATTAATTTTCAAATGCTACCGATGGTTTTCCAGGTGTGATGGGAAATCCACAAGTGCACATTAACATGGGATTATGTCAATATCGTATGGACTCTGCATTGAGCCAAATGCACATTGATGTGGGATTGTTTCAATGTTTTCTGGACCCTCTATTGAGTCAGAACATTATGTTATGTCAATGTGATTATGATCTATTTTAATTCATGATTATGGAACTATTTAATGTATTGATTTTAATGTGTGTAGGAACAAGTAATATTCTTGCAATTCAGTGGACACATGGGTAATGGGGTTGTATGAAATTTGTACATAGCATCACTAGGAGAGGAGGAATAACCTTCTTGTTTCCACCTACTATCACTCCTTTTCTATGTTATGGGTTGAAAATCTCATGATGTTTTACTGAGGGGTTGGATGTTGTCATGAAGGTAGGTTGTGATTCAATAATTCATGAGGTTTAACCAAGGGGTGCACAATAAGGTGTCATTATTATTCCTCAATGATCGTTAGTCTCTCAACAAGGTAGTAACAAGTTGACTTAACGTGGTCTTAACTATTATACCATTTCCCCACCAAAGAAAATTGGATACTTGAAGGGCATGTGTGAACATGACACCCTTGCTACTACTGAAAGGTAGGCCTTGAAGGGAATGGAGAAACATGGCACCATTGGTATCAAGGAAAGTTGTATTCTTTAAGGGCATGCATGAACATGGAACCCTTAGTACTTACTGAAAGATAAATCTTGAAGGAAATGGAGAAGCATAACACCCTTGGTATCAATTATAGTTGGTAACTATTGTTGTTTTTTAATAAGAGATGATATTGTATGTGAATATATTATTAAAATGATGAGTGTTCCATATATATAAAACATATGGTGACCATCCATGAAAGGATGCGTCCCTTGGATAATAAATAACTACATATTTATTATATATATATTTATATTGTGTATTATAAATATCATGTCTTCTCGATGTTGTTCAAACATCAACACTCCCTCTCAACAAGGGAAACATTCTTCATCATTCCAAAGCGTGTTTCTGAAGTATACAAACTTTAAACACACCCTCTTAACTAGGGAGGTATTCTTTGTTGCCACACAAGCTCATCGGATATCCATAGTACAACATGACTTCACAACCAATGCATCCAAGGCTTGTGGGTAGCTCTCAAATAGCTTCAACATGTCACCATGGCATCCACTAACTCGCAATGCATCTAAACCTCATCATGTGCACCCCTGTGACTTCACATCCAATGCATCCAAGGCATGCGGGTAGCTCTAAAATAGCTACAACATGTCCCCATGACATACACTACCCCACAATACATCTGTACCTCGTCACATTCACCCTTGTGGCTTCATAGCCAATGCATCCAAGGTCTATCGGTAGCTCTCAAATAACTACAACATGTCCCCAGGACATACACTACCCCACACATTTGTACCTCTTCACTCCCTCTAAAGAGGGACCACACCAAGATATCTCTCTTATTTTCTCGGGCCCTCCTGTGAGGAAGCTAAGCTCGGTCCCGCTATGATACCATGTTGATTTTTCATAAGAGCTGATATTGTATGTGAATATTTTTATTATTACAATGATGAGTGTTCCATATATAGAGAACATATGGTGACCATGGTGACCATCCATAAAGAGATGCGTCCCTTGGGTAATAACTATATTTATACTTTAAATATAACATAAATATACTTGATACTTTATTATATATATTTATACTTTATATTATAAATATATTATTACATTATTAATATTATAATTATTAATATTGTTTAATAATTAATAATCATATTATTAATTATTAATCTAGTAGAATGTCTTTCTGATGCTTCCTAAACATCAACAGGGCATGGTTCCCAACCTCAAATACACAAATTACAACATACAAGATGAGGTGTATTTCCCTGAACTACGCTTTGACACTTACGCATAGGTTATTCCAAGGGTTGAGGGAAGATCAAAGGTGGTCACCAAGCCATGGGCCAATCCCATATACAAATCAAGGATAGTTACATTGTTGGATATCTTTCATTTTAGACGTAGCTTGAACATCAATGCATGTGTCAGGTTCTTACTAAGTCAATTTCATGGAGGATTCCTTTGGTTGGACCATGCCTATTCGGTCAACATCGACACAATGCACCTCATTATGGGCCTTCAAAGAATGGGGGAGTACCCTATGGTCATGTTTACAACACTTAATTCTAAGAAATAAGAGATATGTGGGAAGTATGGGAAAAGCATAGGTACAAGATATGCAATCATCTCATTAATCAACGATGGTCAGGTATGATTTTTCAAATAGATACTTGCTTGCAATTTGATGTGAAAGTGCCAGAAGGATGAGTGCCCATTTGAGGTCATCCTGGACGTAGAGTGATGCATCCAAGGAATCAAGATGTGTTTGATGTGATACTTGATGAATAAGTTCATCTAGGATTACCTAGATGCACAAAAACTTGGCAAGGATTTTCACTATACTTGAGTGTTACTCCTATTTGCAATGATAGTGTGGAAGCCACTACCGGGATGTGCGTACAATGCACATGTGGAACCATTCTTCCTCATGAAAAAATTCAAAGAGCTACAATATAGCTTAGATAAGAACATATGGTGTGAAAATAACAAATCTTTCTAGCAATGGTATGGGGAAATATCCAGGAAACTACGTAAGACTTCCACATAATGTGCAACCTCATTAACATGTACAAAGACTATCTTCAATTTTAATGTGATTTCGATAAAATTTTCATCACCCCACTTGAAAATCCATATACCCCTACCAAGATCCTCCCCTTTTGTAATACCAAGGAGGATATTCAACATGCCATTGCAAAGTGGCCATAAGAACTTTATCCCACACTATATGTTTAATTAGAGCTCTTGGAAACGTGGACCAAGAAGAGGAAAGAGAGGAAATGGGCAGAGTAAGCCAAACGGGAAGTAAGAAAACAAAGGTCTAGAGGAAATAGGTGAAACCAGACACATGGATCACTTCATCTAGTAAGGGGAAACAAGAATAGATGATGTTGAGTGCAAACTCCAAATCTATCTCAGCATGGTGTACATCAAGTCTGTCACTACCAACCAACACTTCTCCCATCAAATAGGAAGTACCCTCTTAGATGAAGGTGAAGTATACCATGCATTGGATATTGACCCACCAGATGGAGGAACAAGAATTATACACCAATGCTCCAAGGCAAGAGCCAGGGCCTTCACTGGAACTAATTTAGAGCGTCTTCCAGGTGCTCCAATCTAATTTGGATGTGTATCAACTATTTCATTGGGAATCAGAACAAAACTTGGGTGAGCTCCACTGTGAAATCGTCATTACTATCTTGTTAGCCGACCCTAGGCCCAAATACCATATGGTCATAGGTAGCAACTTTGGCACTGCATCACCATGCAACAATATGAAAAAGAGGGTCATGTGGATAAACCTCTTAGCCTTGACAATCTTTGAGGCTTCCACCATTTCAAAGCCTTTGTCATTTTATTATGTGGAGCTAGACTTGGTGTAGGTAACATCATAGGACCTATAAGTATTTATGGCTGGAATAATGAACCAATTGGGGGATATGAAACATGCACTCAACCATTCATATACAAAGTTGCAACAAAAGCATGCGCAAGAGATAGTTGTACATCAAGAAACCCAACAAAGACATACACATGAGGTATTTTCACATAAGGCCATATAATAACACCATAAATAAAAGTTTGTTACACACACATTGTTGATCAATGTAGTAGAGGAAGTATATGCCTAGGTCCCTAGCACGGTTGAGGAAACTTTTGATCTCTTGTCAGAGAGAAAAAATAGCAAGATGAAAGAAGTTGTCCAACACCTACATGCACAAAAAATATATCTTTAGAAAAAGTTGAAGAGCACCCCACCATCAGAGCAAGGGGAATTGCAACAAAAAATTGTGGCTACAAAAAAGTTACTGCAACAAGTGAAAGCACATGTGGAAGGATTCTTAGGGGTGGTTGAACTAAGTTTTGATATCTAGACCCACCTACAAAAGGCCCTTGAAATCAACACAATTGAATATCACATATGTGCAAGTGAGGCTCATATCAAGGAGAAGAAGCGGGTGTTGACCTCCCTTCCACCCATAGAGCACAAGGCAACCATGAAAATGGTATCTATCCTTCACCAACAAATTGCAGCTTCCCACGCTGACCAACAAACATCGAGAATTATTGTATTGGAAGCACAAGAGAAATCACAAAAACCCCATTATGTGCTCGTTGATGTGCATGCAACGAAAACCCTAGTGATAGAGCTAGGTGCACAAATCAAGCAGAAGTTAGGGTCAACCACACCAACAAAGATCAACCAATTTTGAAACAAAATTATAGAACTAATGAAGATGATTTATGAGATCAACTCCGAGTTCCAAAAATTCATCACAAAGCTAATGAAGAAGGTTTGATCCATAATCCAAGTTACACTGCAATGAAGTTTGTTGGCTTAAGGACAAACCAACTAATAGTGTTGGGGACATCTTGGAACCCTAAGGTTTTGGAAATACTGCATGCATGCCACAAGTTTTTCACTATGCACACGACACAAGTTTTGTACCAAGCCACGCCAAGATTCAGTGCTTGCACCAACCAATTTTGTACTACTTGTAAGGACTTGTATGAATACCGTATGCATATCAAATTCTCAAAGATTAGCATAATGATTGTAACCATTTTTTTAACCGATTGGTTGGTCATAGTCGAGATTGTTTGTGAGTTGACAATATTTTTATGATTTCCATGCTTTTGTAGAAATATAAGGAATGGATGTGAACATGATAGGGTTAACTTATTGTTCATTGTTATTGTTGGTTGATTATGAGACTCATTGTAATGGTAAAATGATAATGGAATATGAGAGAGAAAGTAGATCACTATCAGAGTCTTTGATGATTTGTTTAATATTCTTGAGTCTCCATGTATCTGAATGTTCCATCGTGATTAATGAAAGAAGGCACGTAGACCAAATTGATACTTCCTATCATGTACTATGTTTTGAATGAATGCTTGTTATGTATATTATCCTGTGCATCACTTGTATGAATGTTGTTATTAATGAATACATATAATGCATAGCTCTTAGTTAAGTCTTTCCCATCTGTATTATTTTTTCATGCTATGCATAAACATTTGGTCTCTATGATTCTCATGCATGTCTTGGATGAGACCTTATTAATTATTTGAATATTGAATATGCCAATGTGAATGGGTTATTTGTTGGTAAATCGTTTGAACTTTGGGTCTGAAAACCCAATCTAAAAAAATACATCAAGAATCATCATAATATCACCATAGACAACTGGAGCAATGATGTGATCTCATCATGTGTACAATAACATCCGTTTACCAAAACCAATTGAGCCATGCTAATATCCATAACAAATCACTAAGGATGGGCATATCCACTGTGCAAGAAAGACCATATGAAACAAAATCTTTGACATATGTTCTCTAAATGACCAATCTAAAGTGCTCACATCAATTGTAAAATGGAACATCACGCCAATGGAAGAGTGATGCTCATACCAAAATTCTATCATGTGATGAAAGTCACAAGTTTACCTTTCATACAATATGAGAGATAACAATTGGATCCAACTCAAGGACATGTTCTCTTTGAATAAAAGTACATGAGAACTCTAGAATCTCAATCAAACCTGCAAATCTGCATCCATCATCAAAGCCCACTAACACTTAATACTAGAAATATCAATACAACAAAAACAAGGTGAGATGATCACCCTAGTGTACCACAAAATAAATCAAAAGCAAATGTAAATGCATAAACTCAAAACTATTCTAAGACAAACATGAGCCAAAATATGAAGGAATGCATGATAGGTAACAAATATTTTAAACTAAACAATGAGCTAAAATATCAAAGTAAAGAATGAAAAGAAAACACACAACTATTATGAACTACTACACAAATAATCTTATTCATTTCTATTCATATAGGACTAACAAAATGATAAATACCACCATAGTAGTATAATTTCAAAATTTTCCCAATCACAAGCAATGGAAACATTTCTCCATTCATGTGACTAATTCACCTGCTACATTCTCAATCCGGTAAGGCCCAAGCCACAATGAATCAAATTTTCCATACTTTCCCAGATTTTCATTCTTCCTATCCTACACGAGGACTATATCTCCCTTTTTAAATTTCCTTAGGGAACCCTTTTATAAAAAACTCCCTTGATTTTACCTAATTATGGACAAGATGATCATAATATATTTGTTGGTTCTCATCCAATTCTACAAGTTGGTTTATCCTTTCCCGGACTACCTCCTTTTCAGTGGTGAAATGATCTAATAACTAGTATACTGGGATCCTTAAATGAATGAGAATGTAACCTCCATCCCATACACCAACTCAAATGGGATTCTTCATGTATATTGTTTCTTTGTGATTCTATATTCCCATAAAGCATACTTTATTTTGTTATCCCACAATATTCTTGATGATGACCATTAAATTTTTATTACTTGATTCTGCCAATACTTTTCCCTATGAATAAGAATTAAATGAATGTGATAATGCAATAGAGTACTAAAAAACCAAGGACATCTCTACCAAACTTAATTTTTTGGCATTGCCAGTTGTAATTTTGGCTTGGACCCAAAATCTCATGATAATTCTTGCCTCACGAAACTCTTTCACCACACTAGTTGTTTCTCTCTTCATGTGTATATCCTCCACCCACCTGGTAAAGTAATTAGTGGATGTGAGGATCCACTTGAATCTATTGCTTGATTTTTATTTGAATTCTCTAACAAAATGTAGGCTCGATTGTTGGAAAGGTGACTCTACCACAACATGTTGCAAAGGTAAGCATGAGAGATGTTGTTTCCCTGTGAACAAATAACATTGCTGGTAAGTTTTAACAAACATATGGACATATGGAAATATAGTAGGAAAATACTTTATTTCCCTCAAAATTGATGAGTTGTAATCTTGGCAGCATGATGCACAACATATAATATGTTATGTAACTCTTCCATTAATTTTCAGGCCTCTCCATTATCTAAAACTTTCATAACTAGGCCATGCTATTTCTTCCAACCGAGGCCACCCTAGATTATACATTATTTTTATGCCTTCAACCTCAAGGCCCTTCCCTTATAATATACAAGGTGGTCTGGACAAGTGAGGTTTTTCAAGTAATAAATTATGTCTTCATACCACTCATGTCTTTCCAAATCATCTAGAACTACAACTACCATTTTAGGGGTTTCTTTTTATTCATATTCAAGGATTTTTTATTCCCTCAGCTAGAATCCTAGAAAGACCTTCTCCTTTTATCAAATTTGTAGGCCTGATTTACATATCATACTCCTAGATTCTAGACACCCATTTACCACGAATACCCAAGAAATCCTACTAATTCAATATATCCTTTATGAAAACACAAGGTTCGTATGCAATAATATTCGAATATCCCACATAAGGCCTAAAGTATTTCAAAGATTGCAGTAGGTCATATGCTTGTTTTTCCATTGTGGTGTATTTCAACTATGAGTCCTTGAGCGCTTTTCTCATAAATTATATCGGGTTTTCCATGTTTTTAGCATTCTTTTGCAATAATACATTGGTTATTATTTCTTTTAGAGTGAAATAAAACACTTGAAATTCCTTTGAGTAATATGGGCTTACTAGGACTAGTGTCAAATCTATGTCATCTTTGATCATGTTGAATGATTTGATACTTTCATTGTTCCACTTGGATTCTTGATCTTTCTTTAGCAGGTACGAGATAGGCTTGTGATTTCAACAAATCTTGGAATGAATATCTTGATGAAATATATATTCTCTGTTGATTAAGGTTGGTTGTCATTGATGCCAACCCTTGAAGAAAGCCCCGTAACACAAAGGTTGGGTAATGGACCCAATATTTTTTTATGTAAATATGACTTGTTATTGTCTTGTCATGGTTGATAAGAAGTAAATATGGATGAACTCCAAAGTGGTCCCCTTATGGTGAAAGCCCTCACGGGAAGACGCTTTGCAGACTAAGATAACCCATGATTAATTATGGAATAATGAGATGAAGGATAGTGAATTTGTCAGGGAAACTATCCTAGATGGATAGTGTTTATCATTCCATATCATTCCATTTCCAGTGGTATGTGGAACGTCACATAACTCCTCACAGTTAGAGAGTTATGACCATGTGAAGTTGGAGAACCTAAGTTTGGGTAATGGACCCAAGTTTGTTTGATGGATAACGTTATGATTTTTTCTATATTTGAAGGTAATAATATTATAGATGGATAGTACATGTCATTCCATTTTTGGTGGCATGTGGAAAGTCACATAACTCCTCACGGTTTTAGAGTTATGGCCTTACGAAGTTGGAGGCCCCCCATATGTCATCTAGAAGCCCCAAAAGGTCAAAGTAGTCAAAGTGGTTTAAGAGATTTTAGAAGGTAAATAATAAAGTGAAGTGATGAGTGTACTATAATTCAAAGTGAATACAAAACAAATTATTTAAATAATAAATTTAATGGATAAATTAGAAGTGGGTCAACCCTAAAATAAGGAAAGTGGGCAAAGTGACCTAGAAGATGTTTTTAAGGAAACTACTTGGAGAGTATAAATAAGAGGCAAGGCTCTTTCATTTAATACAAACTTGAGCATATTGAATACCTATAGGTTTTTGAGGTAAACAAATGATATCTAATCCGAATTTATGAGGAAAGTGAAGAAAAGAAGGCCAGAATTCAAGGAAGGATAAATTCTTTTGATGATGCTTTCTAAGGTATATATATTTTTTTCCAGGTCATCTCACCATTTTCACGATAATTTTTTTTTATAGAATGATTCAGACCGTGAAATTGCTATTCCATTGAGGAAACATATCCAAGTATATGTGGTAAATTTTTTATCTTGTGGGTCGTTGTATTTTTGGAGTTACACTCCGTGGAAAATAGGGTTTGTGGCTAGTCCTGAAACTAGTCAAAAACAGGTGTTTCGGGTAAAAACGTCATAACTTCTTCATAACATATACAAATTCATTAATACCAATTTTTTTGTTAGAGTACAGTCTTTAGTATGCTGTGTAACAATTTCATATCAATTCAACAAATATTCTGTGCGGGGCACGCTCTACAATGTCGCTCTCTAGAATAAGCCAGAATTAAACAAGGTGTGCCATTTTTGCCATAACTCCTTTTATGAGAGGTTCCAAGTAGTGACACCTATAGGAATTTCATAAAACACACTGAATAACATTGTGTATCAGTTTCAGATCTTTATTCATTACAGGTACAAAGTTATGATTATTTCAAGTTAGGGTTTTTGGCTAATCCAAAACTAGTCTTGTGAGACTAAAGAAATGTTTGATGAAAATCCTAGTCTCTTGTTGTTAAAGTTAAGGAAGGTTTGTAGGTATGTGATCATATACATCAGGTCTATTATAGAGTTACAAATCATATTTGGATGATGAAATTGATGAGGGATTTTGATTGAGGTACAAGTT
>SNQJ01S0212841.1:6071-19970 GCA_010110895.2 Picea sitchensis | reverse complement strand
TGTTGATGATCACTTGAAGGAAGATTAATAATATTTAAAAGGTATAAAATTGTTTAAGCTCATAAACAACTGATTCACCCCCCCCCCTCTCAGTTGTTTCAGTATTTCCAACAAATCAAGGGGTTTAACCCAAAGTTTTAGCCCCATGTTCCATTGAACACTTGTTATCGCCATATCAAATATTTACAACACTTTTGTTTATCCAATAAGAAACTTTGAGGTCTTATCTGGCCTCATATCGAGGCAAGGGACAATTTGTGTGAAATGTTTTGTTTAAAACTTAGGAAATTGATGATATATTTACATTGCATTACGGTGAGGTAGATTAATGTTAGTCTTGAGGTTAGCATTAGATCAAAAACATTTAAAAATGTTTGTGCTTAGCCCATGTTTATCGCATATTTATGGCATAACCCTTTTTTATGTACCCAACAATGGAGGCTAAGACCGTTGCAAAATTCTTGTCTAGCAGCAGAGGCTGAGTCCCATGAAAAAATTGCTTTGAGTCTTTGGTTAGTGTGTTGCTCCTTTGTTGTTGTTTATTGAACTCACCCAAACCTTGTATTACTCTACTCATTTTTCAATTGGTATGTAAGGAGATAGTTGATTTGCACCCATCCTGCAATCACGAGGGATGCATCAGTGAGTGGGACTCTCTATGTTAGGGTTGAAGTTGCTCTGTCTCTACCTACAAATACATAGCCTGAATTAGAAGAACTTGGGAATATTGACATAGGCAATGTACTCACTAATCTATGTCACCTCTTTGAAGAAGAACAAGAAGAAGACGATACCCCTGGACTATTGAAGGAGCATCGAACAACAGTAGAGATGGACCAATAGAAGCCACATCTCGATCGCCTTTGAATTATTAGGTAGCTATAACTAATTCTAATAATTTTGGTCTAATTTCTAATTGCCATCAATCTAGAGCAAGTGGAAGTAGTGGTTAGAGTAGCAAACTCGTTGGGGATTTTGTTAACATGATAAGTTATTGACTTGGATATGAAATTCAAAATTAGATGATAATATTTTTCATTTTGAACATGATAACATGTGACAAAACCATAAAAAAAATTCATGCAGCAGGAAGCCAAAATAATTTTTGGATAAACTACATAATATATCCATGATGTTATAAATTTGAGTTGGTCCAAACACATTAGTCAATAGAAAAACTCACCTAGACTGGTTTCCAAATTTCAATATTTTCTTACAAATTTCATACTAAGTTGAATAAAAGCTATAAAAGGACCAGATAACATCTTTTCACATACACAAAAAAAATCAAGTCAATTCTCTACTTGAAATTTTGTTGGCGATGTTGAAGGATTCTTACAATATTCCTCATATCCAAAATCATATATTTAGTAATCAACTCATCATACATCAAAAACCAGAAATACTATAGGCCTAATATGATAGAAGAAACTAAAAAAGTGTTACAAAATATGTATTTGACCCATCTACGAAGCGAATGAAGATGTTCAACGCCACTCTCCATGACCAACAACTTTTTATTATGTAGAAACATTAAAGGAATCATCTAATCATATGAATGTGTTGCATCAATATGGACTATTGTGGATCAAATTCCATTATGGAAATGCTTTCTAAACTATTTTGGGTTACATCATTTATTTTTCTATGAACAAATTGAAACAAAATATAAAATTTTAGATTTTGAAAAGAAATACCACCTATTCTTCTAAACATTATACCAAGAGTTTCTAGTTTTAGAGATTGCCACAAAATACAACCTATTCTTTTGAACAGTGTAATAGGAAATATGTGAAATTTAAAGTGATATAAATTGTCAAGTACACAACATTATGCATACATAGACACTATCAAATCAATGCCTATATACATTCAAGTTCCAACACTGTATATACAAACATATACTCCATGAATGTTATAGATCTAGTGGCATGGTTATCCTCATCTTGTAAAATTCCTCGATGAGTAGATAACATTACATGAAAACATAGGTACTACATGGTTCGAAGACAAAACCACTACCTCGGTGGAAGACAAAACCACAATGTTGTCTCAACTGCAATTCAAGACCACCAGATTCGACCATAGACATTCCCTCTTCTTGAAAATGGCATCGGACATAGAACCATGAAATGTGTGACTCAATACAACTAACACATGGTTGCATTCTCCAATGTTCTATTCTTAGTGTCACCCTCCTTCCAAATGGATTGATTGGGTATGCATTAGAATTGGATGTGTGCCCATTTGTCAATAGTACATTGTCCATTTGTCAGTGAAATGTCAATTGGCCTCCACCTGTTATGATATTCCTTTTCTACGCGCCTTCTTTCTCATCAATGATTTTGAACAATAAATAATTGTTATTTAAAAACTTTAAAAAATTACACAATCAAATTAAACTAAACAATAGCAAATATGAAACAATACATGATGAATTTGTGAATTAAACTCTTCTTAGGTCTCCCTAAGCTCTTCTTAAATGTGTTATTGATAGAGATGACAAATTAGACCAGGCTTGACCTGCTTAGAAATGGAGGCATAGTTGGACGTATACACAAGTAAAGTTTTTATATTACCATCAATTCAATGAGTGTGAGCTTTGCTTCACCTCTATCTTCGTTCTCTTCCAATTTGCCAACCCTTCCATTCCATTCATTGAATTCCATTGTTTCCCATTGTGAATTAATCCATTTCATTGTAATTTCTCCGCCCAAAAGAAGACGTCGATGATGAGAGGAGTTGTAAAAGTAGAGATATATTAGTTTATATCATGATATGAGAGGAGAGGAGATAAATTGGTTTAATTTGGTTTTGTATAAATTGAGAGTTATGTGAGAATACAAAGGCATTTTAGTATTTATAAATGGAGAGCACCATAATGAGAATAAAGATGTGTAGTTAGAGAAGATTTGTTTTTTTTAATTGGAAAACAACAAACAAATCTGCATTGATATAAATCAAATCAACAACCCTAGAGGGGATAGTAGTAGTTGGGCTAAAAGTGATATCTCAAAGTTCTAGTTTATGATTATTTTAGTACTCATTACTTAAATGCTACTTGTATATTGAAGAATATATAGACCGCACAAGGAAAGAGAATGGATTAATAACATTGGTATCTATGAGTTCTAACATATGGTTAGTTCTTTGAGATGCTTTGCGATAACTAATGGGCTTTCAACCTTGTTGGATAGATGTAAAGAATTAGCTCTATTCTATATGAATGTGATTATTTAAAAGTATTATGGGATTTCTTGTAAGAGTGAGGATAGAGGTGGGGGAAGATACAGAACAAAACTTAATATATCTTCTTCCATGAAACTTTTAACCTTTATAGAATAGAGCAATGAAAACTATTTCTACCCTTTATGATTTAATTTTTTTCGCTATTTTAAAACTCTTATAAAGATCTTTTACTTGAAAATGTTAATTATAATGTAATGAAAAAACTTATTTACATGACTAATATATATATATATAATATTTACTTAAGTGTATAATCAATTACAATCAAAGAGTTGGGTTTGCCATTATAATTTATCATGCTACATTTTTTTTGTAAATATGCGGAAAACTACTAATTTTTAACTACTAGGCAAAGGCATAATCATTGTGAAACCTCGAGGAAAACTACTAATTTTTAACTACTAGGTAAAGGCATAATCATTGTGAAACCTTAACATGGCCATCAATTGAAGCTTCATGCCATAGCCACAGGTAGGGACCACACAAAATGGTCACTCGCTACAATAATTATTTTCATTTTTGAGCTCGATATTCACATCAACGAAAATTGATGGAGACTCCAAAATTTGATGGAGACTCCAATAATTGGAGTGGATGGATAGTTGTCCTACAAAAATTTTTGATATTCATCCGATACACAATAGGTTTGTTAGAAAATTTTCTAGTAATTTATTCAACTTTGAAGTTGGGTCACTTCAAATACAACTTTGAAGTTGGGTCACTTCAAATACAACTTTGAAGTTGGGTCACTTCAAATAGTGTGAAGACCATGTTTTTGGAAAGTTTTCAAAAAGTTAGGATTGATAGTTGTCCTACAAAAGTTTTTTATATTCATCCCATATACAATAGGTTTGTTAGAAAAATTTCTTGTACTTTAATTTATTCAACTTCGAAGTTAACAACTTTGAAGTTGGGTCATTTCAAATAGTGTGAAGACCATGTTTTTAGAAAGTTTGGAAAGTTAGGAATTATTCGTATATTTTTCTTTTTAGAGTCTATGAAAGCTTGCCATAAGTGCTTGCTATTTATATCATTCAATTTGATCTATTAGGACACTTGCTTTTAATCTGTCTTTGTTGTTAGAAAGTTTGGAATTATTCGTATATTTTCCTTTTTAGAGTCTATGGAAGCTTGACATAAGTGCTTGCTACTTATATCATTCAATTTGATTTATTAGGACACTTGCTTTTAATTTGTCTTTTACCTTTATCATAGAAAACAAGTTTGTTTAATTTGTACATAAATTACAATGTAAATTAGATTTAACTCCAAGACAAGTGCAAAGGTCAAAGTAGCAAATGACTTACTTACATCATTCAATTTGATCTATTAGGACACTTGCTTTTAATTTGTCTTTCACCTTTATCATAGAAAACAAGTTTGTTTAATTTGTACACAAATTACAATGTAAATTAGATTTAACTCCAAGACAAGTGCAAAGGTCAAAGTAGCAAATGACTTATATTTGCCATTTTTATAAAAGTGTCCTTTTGAGATGCACTTGCACGTAAGCAAAATATTGCAATAATTTGTCAAATATGAATATAACAAAGTCTTTGTTTGCAAAGAAAAACTCGGTTACATATTATGTAGACAGTGAGTGTCTCACTATGTAATGCATAGTGTAATGAAATTAGTATGTTAAAACGGATTAATACGTCCTAAATGCAAATAAAATTAATCAAGGGAAGCATGCTCATAATTTCATATGCATTTAACATCAATTTAAAAATTCATGAATAAAATTAACCAAGCAAACATGCATTATCCAGTAAACATTTTACACAGCGGAATTAATTATAAAAAAATAAAACATAAACTTGTTTTGAACGGGGAAAAAAATTAGATGCGTACATGGGACGTTCCTCCTATCCATAGGTTTGTTGTTCATTTTCTCTCAACAACAAGCCACCCTCGAGCTGAGGCTATGAGTCCACAAGGAGATCCGGTCCACTTGGTTGTCCACTCTCCACACTTAGTAGCCCAAAACCCCTCTTTCCCCTCAACTTACACAACCTAAGGAATGGAATCCCCCTTCTTTATTACGCAGTCCCTTGGGCCTTCCAACTTCCCTCTAGGGCTCCAATGCACATGGTTGGCCATGAAATCTCTTTGCACATTCATTCTTAAGGAAGTGGCTTGACTACTAATGACATTAAGCTACCTTAGTGGATAGAAACAATATCAACAACACTTGAAGTCCAAAAGTTGATTCAACATTCCTTAAAGTTTACACATAAATTACTCATTAATGTTTTGATCTAATTAAACTATTTTATCTAGAAAAGAGATCAACTTCAAATTTGTTCTTTTAATAATTGAACCATTTTTAGCTTAAAAAAATCATTATCCATAGAAGAACATAAGTATATTAGAAAAGAGATCAACTTCAAATTTGTTCTTTTAATAATTGAACCATTTTTTGGCTTAAAAAAATAATTATCAATAGAAGAACATAAGTATATTATGTTTTTGGTAGATAACAAAAGAGAGTCTTTAAAAATTGTTTCTTTCCATATGGAGAAAAGTCGTGAAACTACCACGTCTTCTCTATAAGATAGTTTTTTTCCCCAGGAAAAAAGTAGTTTCATTGTTATTCATATAGAATCAAAGGAAGCTTTCCAGTACAAAATGTGACTTATGAAAGTCATAAGCATGACTACATTTATCAACCCTTCATCCTCCTGAAAAAAAACATTTACTTGTAGACATCTAAATAAACTATGCTCGATCAATATGAGTTTTTACATCAGGTAACATATTTCGACCACTAATGTATGTTACTTCAAAATATCAAAAAACAATATGTATATAAAAAGAAGTACAAATGTAACCATCTGACGGTGTACTTTTTAGAAAATGTACAGGGAACTAGTGTTGATCACAACATCATTATAGACTTCATCAAACATCAACCAACTAAGCTGCTTCCCCAATGCTTGTTTTGACAAAGAGTTTGCCAAAGATTTGAACTGTCTATGAACATTGAAGCACTTTAACCAACTAAAATTATGCTTGATATCCATGATCTTTGTCTTCCAAGGCAGTAAGTTGAAAGCATTTAATTATGAATTTCCATCAAACCAATCCAAGACAACTTTTGAATCTCTTTCCACCCTTAACTATGCAATATGACATATTTTCTCAAACATAAGGAGACCCCATAAACCAAACAACTCTACTTTGATATTTGTACCTACACCTACAACAAGATGAACTCTATAGAAATGAAAACCACTTAATTTTAGAACAATGCCCACACCGCACTCACCCCCTGTAGCAGCACCATCAAAGAAACCTATAGGCCTCTCTTCAAAATAAACAAGATTCATAAGATAATCAATATTTTTACCTCTATTATCACATGGCATCTCCTTGATTGCGAACACAATCCTAGAACATAAAGCAACATCATTTCTATAATAGTCCTCAAACTAAATCTTGTTTATGTACCACCATATGCCCCATAGAAAAAAGAGAGGGACCACCCGGTTCCTCGAAAAAGTCAAGAACCAAAACAGTAAATTTTTGGTCAAAGACGGGAGATTCCAAGATCCATTTATCCTTAGTTGTTCACAAACCTCCTTCCAGATAGTCTAGGAAATCTCACATTGTACAAACAAATGTTGTGTTGTCTCTTCATCTTTTAGACATAGGGTGCAAACCGAAGGCCCAACATCACCCCTAAGCCTGTAGTTTTCCCCAGTGAGGACACAATCATGAAGGCATAACCAAATAAAAAGAATAATTTTTACAGGAGCCTGCAATTTCCATAATGCTTTGTGCCACCGCTCTTGTTCCACCGCCACATACTGAGTGACCAGAGCATCATAAGATAACTTCACAGTCACAGAACCCTTTGATTGATTCCAAGTCCAAACAATAGAGTCTTTATCACTGTTAAGTGAAACCCCACTGCCCCTCAACATCATCAAGAAACCATTCCATTCCATGGCCAGTCCACCATCTAGATTGAGGTCTTCAGCAAAAATTCAATCTTGTGAGTTTGAAGCATTTAACATAGAGGATGAGGAAATATGTGCTAGAGAGTATATTTGTTTTCCCGTAAATGTTGAATGAGAGCATCCGAGAGTTTGTAGGAGGAGCCAATTCCTATAAAAGGATCTTGGCCAATCAGAACTCGAGCCCCATTTCCCACTGAACACGTTAGCCATATCTTCAGTAGGGGCATTGTATCCAAGAACTTCCTCCAAAAGTTTGAGGCAATAAGATAATTGTACTTTTCAGTACGCAACCACAAGATCACATATGCTCCCTTCAGATACTTTTTTATCAATACTTTGCTCCACAGACCAGTACCAAATAGACCCCGCCAAAGGGATTTTGCAACCAAATCCTGGGCAAACCAATGGATGTTCCGAAAAACCCATCCACCTATGATCCAAAAAGATCTTTTACACGACTATGGTTGAGTTATAAATGCATGTGTTGATTAACCAATTAGGAAACTTAATGAAAGAGGAAGAAGATAAAGAAGAAATATGACATCCATATACACATGTGCAGATCTGAAATAAAACATAAACAATAGCAAACCATAACACAAATGTGATAACGGAGTTCGGCAATCTCGCCTACGTCTTCGGGCCTTGTCTCAGTGGGATTTGCTTATTTCTGTTCGAAGCTTTACAAGTACATCATGATAGTGCCAAAAGGTTACAACAATGAGTTGGTCGTGCTCTACCAGATCTCATGAACCCATCAAAACTGAAGGCACCCAAATTGGATGACCGAGGCTCCCAAAAATGGCTCGCAGAGGTGCGCTCCTCAATAGCTTCCCTGCATAACAATGGCCTTTGGCTCAACAATCCGGCAGCATAAACTTGTTTTGAACCTCCTCTTATCTCCCCTCATGGCCTCAAGAAGGCCTAGTTTATATAGACCTGAAGTTGGTAACCATCTCCCAACTTCCTCCGGAGATCTGGCCTCAAAAAGGGCCCAATATCCCCCAATATTGGCCAAATATCTTCAATAACAGACATAAAATCATTTAAAAATATTAAACCATAGTTTAAAAACCCAAAACTGCAATATAATTGGGCTAAGCCCTTTTTTCCTGGCGTGCGCCCCCTTAATAGGGTCATATGGTATATAATGTGGCCAAGCGCCAGCCCAAAGGGCTGCGCACTGGCCCCTTAGTCTGAATCATAGGTCACATGGCACATGGTGATACGACCATGCCCTAAATATGCCCAACCGACTGCTTTCCATACTTGGCCATTTCTTGGAATCTCTTTCACGGATTGGCGGGTGGACGAAATGTGCAATGCTTAATCGCTCTTCGCCATCCCCACCACCTTCACACTTCTTTCTAGATATGCAATTATTAATCTTTAATACTAATAGCTCATCGTGCAGGAACTGTTAAGATTGTCATTAATGTCCGAAATGCTGGAGAATATTTGTCATTAATACGAATTAAACCAATATTTGTGGAGAGTTGTGTTATCCTTTCCAAGTATTCATATCAAGCATCATGCAATCTCTTTCGTGCGGCGTCTAGTTGGCTGATTTACGAAATGTCTAATCCTTAATCGCTCTTCGTCGTCACCGCCACCTTCGCACTTTTTTCTAAATATGCAATTAGTAAGCTTTAATGGTAACAACTCATTGCACACGAATCGTGGAGATTGTCATTGATCAACGAAAGGCTCGAAGAGATGTTCCATTGATACGCATTAAACTAAGATTTGTCAAGGATTATATTATCCCTTCCGAATTTTCATTTCAAACATCATCTGGAGCAAACGAAATTCTCATTAACTTATGGCAGCAGTTTGACAGCAGTTCTGTCCAGATACAGTAAACACCTTCGTGCATGATGACCAGAGGTTCCAGTACTCTGGGGCATATTCTTACTACTCATCGCCCTCCACCCATGAGGAAAAAGGGAGATGGTCCCTTGGTGCACCGAGAGATATATTTCAAGACAAAGAATTCCAAGGCAACCCCGCCTGCCCAGACAGCCTGCCCGCCTGCATTGATGGTTGGCGCAGAGGATGATGTGGTCGATTGTGAGCCAGAAGAAGATGATCTAATGGACGATGATACAGAAATGGATGATGGCAATGCAGACGTTGTTCCCATTCCTGCGCCAAAATTGAAATCAACCATAACAGGGGGCACTTCCCAACTGGGCGATGGAGGCCCTGATAAGACCAAAAGAAGGGGTTTCAAAAAATAAATTGACGTTGAATGCAATAGTCGCTTTACAGCTCGAGAGTAGGAATTCTAGAGGTCCAAATTAGTTCGTTCTAGGTGGAAGTCTTTCACTGTAAGGAAATGGTCTCTTGATGCTCACAGAGATATATTTCAAGCCAAAAAACTATTCAATTGTGGGACCACTCTCCTATTCTCTAGATATACAATTAAAATTTTAGGGGATGAGGACCAGAACTCTCACTGGTGCAAGGCATATTCGTACTACTCATCTCCTTCCGCCCGGAATGGACTAATTTGGGCCTCTGGAATTGTTGGTGCAGCCTATGTCCCTAAAGTCTTCAACTGTGAGGAGGTGGTCTTTTGGTGTGTCCTAACTTTCAGTTTCAGGCTCTTCTACTTGCCCTGCAACGTCTTGTCATCTTCTTCCTCACGGGAAGCTTGTGAGAACTATCAATTTTACCATGAATATGGGTTCTTATGTCCTCCTACGTTTGGAAAAATTTGGGTTGCTTTCTTGTTGGGGTGCAATGTTGGAGTGATGTCAGCGTCAGGAGAAGGAGTGTTGTTCACTTGCTTCAAGCCAAGGATTTAATCCACTGCGGAACCACTCTCATGTTTCTTTGTCGCCTTAGGTCTTCTGCAAGATATTGAGATTGTGGCAGTGAACATTGACCTTCCGAGGAGAAGACTGCAATGATTTCCTAAAAAAGGGCATGGTAATCAGTTTTGTATGCATGTTGAAGAGCATATCGATGGCCCCTGCATGTTGCAGATCATGTGCCTGTGTCTATGACAAATATGTTCAAAGTTTTGGTGCAAAGAACTTGGTCCAATATCTATGGATAGATATACATTGCCCAATATTTTTTTTTTTTAATGGATTTACTATTAAAAAAAATTCCTTGGAGTCTTGGTTGTTGCTTCTTTTCTTAATTTAAAGCCTCTTCGCATTGGCATGGTTCGATAGTCTCGTAGTTCTTGAATATTGTATTGGCTCAAGTAATTTGATCTAATATGGAGCATTTAACAATTATATGACAATGCATTGTGTCGATCCCATCAGGCTTTTATGGAAATAAAAATGAATTTCAGACAGTTTTAAACCAACATTCAATTTTATTCATAATGTAGATAGAACATAGCAAGACCAAATCACAATGCGGCAGTCGGGGCCCCACCCTAGAATTTTTTTTTTCATCTCAGCCTTGCTAAGCAAACGATTTATTATTTCCCTTTCGCTTCCTTCATTCCTTTACTCCGAAAGGGAACATTTTATTAGTTGTCCATCCCCTGGCCTCTATTTGAGCACTTTTTACTTTATTAATGAAATTACCAAATTTCTTGTTCGTGGATAAAAAAAAAATGATCTATGGTGGTTGTAGTCAAATGGGACTATGAAATCAACTACAATATTAAAATTCAAGATCGTCATTATTGTTTCTAGACATGTAATTATTAAGCTTTAATGCTAACAACCCATCATGCAAGAAGTTTAATACTTAAGTTAATATGTCAAAGTCATGGAAGAATGTATCAAGAACACAATTACTCCCACAAGTTGCAATAAAAACTAATATTTAACAAAGCATTTGCTCACACCCTTTTTATTGTACAAGCACAATAGAAAACGAGTAAGTGGATAAAATATTGGACTAGAAAATGATGGTTTTGCAACAATGGGGCTTGTTTGAGACCAATTCCCACTTACGAAAATTTGGTTACTTAGTCGTTTTTTTTCCGAAAATGTCTTGTTGCGCAGGTTGGCGGATTCACGGGTTCACATTTTCATTCATGCTTTTATATCGCCATTCCGACCGAGCGCTTCCCCTTTCCATACCAAGCCAATTTTTCGATCGCAGGTTCCCACCCAGGCGGTCTCTAAATTGCACTTACATTGTTCTGTGACCTACAAACAACACTCTGGCTTCTGCAATATGCAAATTTACTTCTGAACTCCCACATCATCCCCTCTTCTATGTTACACATTTTGCACTGAAATGTTTTGATACATACAATTTGACCGTCAGGGCCTCACGTCTCCTCAGGAACCCTTGTCACCCTATTTTGAAGCCTGTCCAACCTCTTTCCACACTTGGCTATTTCTTGGAATCTCTTTCGCGGATCATCAGGTTAGCGGGTTCAGGAAATTTCCAATTTCTAGTCCATGTTCCATGTTACCGCCACCTTTACACTTCTTTCCAAGTATATCCAATAAGTATACAATTTCTCCAGAAACATACAGAAAATATCTTCCCAAGAAATGGAATATCTATTACATATTTGAATATATTGGCACTTATTTTCCCTCTTCTATACTTAACCAAATTCTCATTTCTTTATCCCCTCTACTTTCTCTTTCTGGTTACTTAGTCGTTTTTCCGAAAATGTCTCAATGCGCGGGTTGGAGGATGCACATGTTCACATTTGCACTCGTTCTTTTATATCACGACTCTGAACGATCACTTCCCATTCCATGCCTAGGCACTTGTCAGATCGCGGATTCCCGGGTAGGCGGGCTCTAGATTGCACTTCCATTGTTTTGTGACCTGTAAACACCACCCGGACCTCTGCGATATATAAATTTTACTTACGGACTCCCACATCATACCCTCTTACATGATACACAGTTTGCACTCAAAAGTTTCGAGACCTTCAATTTGACCTTCGAGTCCTCACGTCTCCCGGGGAACCATTGTCACCCCATTTTGAAGCCCGTGCGTCCACTTTCCATATTTCACCATTTCTTGCAATCTCTTTCGCACCTTCAATTTCATACTTACCCAACTTTTTCACTTGCGGGTTCCTAGACAGGTGGGCTACACTTCCAATGTTCCTTGACCTGCAAACAACCCCCCGGCTTCCGCGATATACAAATTGACTTCCGGACTCTTACATCATTCCCTCTTCCGTGTTACACAGTTTGCACTCAAAATTTTCGATGCATTCAATTTGACCGTTGGCGCCTCACGTCTCCTCGAGAACCCTTGTCACCCTATTTTGAATCTCGTCTGACCGCTTTCCACACTTAGCCATTTCTTGGAATCTCTTTCGTGGATCGTTGGGTTGGCAGGTTCAGGCAATTTCCAATTCCTAGTCGTTGTTTCATGTTCCCGCCACCTTCGCACTTCTTTCCAAGTATGTGCAATAAGTATACAAATTCTCCAGAAACATGCAGAAAATATATTGCCAGGAAATGAGATATCTATTACACATTTGAATATATTAGCCCTTCTTTTCCCTCTTCTATACTTAACCAAATTATTGTTTCTCTTTCCCCTCTACTTTCTCTTTCTCGTTACTTAGTCGATTTTTCCAAAAATGTCTAGTTGCGCTGGTTTGCAGACTCACGGGTTCACATTTTCACTCATGATTTTATATCGTGACTCCGACCGACTGCTTCCCCATTCTATACCTAACCACTTCTCCGACCGTGGATTCCTGGGTAGGCATGCTCTAGATTGCACTTCCATTGTTCTGTGACCTACAAACAGCACCCTGACTTCCACGATATACAAATTTACAATCGGACTCTCACATCATACCCTCTTTCGTGTTACACAGTCTGCACTCAAAAGTTCCAAGACCTACAATTTGACCGTCAGGTCCTCACGTCTCATGTGGAACTATTGTCATCCCATTTTGAAGCTCGTACGTTCACTTTCCATACTTCGCCATTTCTTCGAATCTCTTTCGCGGATCGTCAGGTTGGCGGGTTCACAAAATATCCAATTCTTAATCGTTGTTTCATGTGCCCACCACCTTCGCATTTCTTTCCAAGTATGCAATAACTGAGGTTTAATGCTGACATCTCACCATGCCTCGAGGAGACTGTCATAATAATTGTTCCTACACAACTTGTCCAGAAACATGCAGAAAATATCCTACCAGGTAATGGGATATCTATTACAAATATCAATATATTAGAAAAAATGAATTCCACCGACCATTTCCCTATTCCATACTTACAGACTTTTTCGCTTGCCGGTTCCCAAATAGGCGGGTTCAAGATTTCCCTTGCATTTTTGCACGACCTACAAACAACACCTAGAATTTTGTGATATACATGTAGAAAATATCTTGCCAGGTAATGGGATATTACAAATTTCAATATATTAGCGAAAACGAGTCCGACCGATCGTTTCCCTATTCCATACTTAGCCACTTTTTCGATTGTGGGTTCTCGGACAGGCGGGCTCAAGATTGCCCTTCCATTGTTTCACGACCTGCAAACAACACCCGAAATTCCACAAATATACAAACCGACTGTTGGACTGCCCCATCATGAACTTTTCCCTTTTACGCCTTTTGCAGTCAAAATTTTTGAGACATACAATTTCGCCATCGAGCCGTCACCTCTCCTGAGAATCCTCTGTGGCCCTATTTTGAAACTCATCCGACCTCTTTTCATACTTGGCCATTCCTTACTTGCTCTTCCCCGTCCCCGTCACCTTCGCACTTGTTTATAAT
>SNQJ01S0212840.1:0-15783 GCA_010110895.2 Picea sitchensis | reverse complement strand
ATCCCAACCTATGAGGTGAGGTAAAACATTCTTTAATCGTCCTCTTAGAGACTTGAGCCTCAAGGTGGCTAAGCCACCCCCCTCCATGTGCATATACATGCCATCATGCTGACACCCTATCCGAGGTAGAGTTTGTCTGCCTTCCCAAACTTATGCATTCCAAAAAAATGTGTTTTTCAAGTCTTTGTGTG
Source organism: Picea sitchensis (assembly GCA_010110895.2). Taxonomy (NCBI): domain Eukaryota; kingdom Viridiplantae; phylum Streptophyta; class Pinopsida; order Pinales; family Pinaceae; genus Picea; species Picea sitchensis. Next base: position 15,592 of record SNQJ01S0212840.1, on the reverse strand, counting down.
GAATTGCATTCTATATTGAGTTCCCCTCTTTCAACACTAATGTTTTCCAGCTTGTCTGTGACTTTATTGGTTTCATGGTGAACATGGGAGGGAATGAGAATGATATGAGGAAGAAGGAGGGATTGCAATAGTTCTAGATTATGTAAGAGCCTCCAACTTGGGAAGATCTTAGCCAATGTAGAACCATTGATAAGATTAGAAATCACATCCAAAATTATCTGAGAATCTCCTTCTACAAAAGGAATACAAAAGGCCCAATAAACCCTTGCTTTCTAAGATTGTCCCAAGTGAGAATGATTTTGTGTGCAACTAGCCAAAGGAAGGAGCTGACTTTGGGCCATAGATTAACTTTCCAAATGTTGCTCTATATGTTATCTTTGGGCATCATGTGAAAGGAAGCTTTCAATCCATAGGCTTATTTAATCATGAAAGTCCCCTTGGTGGAATTTCTCCACAAAAGAATGCGAGGGCCCTGTTTGATCCTGATTTTCCAAAGCGCTGCTTAATCTTGCCATGGTCCCAACCAAACCTAGAATTTTAAAATTCTATCAAAGATCCCATTGAATCTATTAGGAAAAAACATCGGAAAAATGGATAAATTTTCTACATGATTAAATTATTCCTAAGTTTTATTATCTTCAACACTGTAATATGCAGTAACATAGGGTGTAATTAGAAAACGACTTCCAACTTAGCCTACATGTTGAATGATACAATTTGAACAAACAATACTAACTTGACAAACCTTGGTGTCATTAAATGCCATAATGACTAATAAATGTCGCAAATTGATTTAGTTGTATGTGGTTTTATTGTAATTGACTTAAACGAGTGATCCATAATCAGATCTAGGAGCTTGATGGGGCTCAGAAAGGCCTAAAAATCAAATTTCTCAGAATGTCTTCAAAACAGACGTGTATGTAGGCCTCGTTGATACAAACCCAATGAAACTTGAACGAGTTCAAACAAACATCGTATGCTCAAGTTATGGTGATATGTTCGTTTTGCCAAACATGCAAAAAAATGATGACTGTACAGTCCATATAGTGCCACATGGTAGCTGACTGTACATGCCGTACGACTGTACAACTGATGTGGCAGACATAGTTGGAAACTTCTGGAGGTGACACATGGCAGTATGACTGGGCATACGGATGCTGACGTGGACATGACAGGTGGACCAATCTGGGGGTGACACGTGTCACCTCTGCAAGGGTGACCTCTGCAAGGGTGACATGTGGCACATCCGTACGGAGACATGTGGCACACCTGAACGATGACACGTGGCAGACGGTGATTTGGAAAGTAGTGTTGATAGAGCAGATGACGTGGCAAACACATGTGGTAGAGCTGGTCTAATCGATGGTTGATAAATGGCATTTATGATGGTGAATGGGGATGCCACATGTCACCCATGGATTGGATCATTGGTTTTCTTTGCAAAATTTGTTTTGGAGCGCATGAGGTTCAACCACGAGAACTCACCACCGAGCTACGACTTGGCAGGGTCGGGCTAGCCAGCCCTCCCGCCTTTGGTTCTTGTTAGCTATATTGTTAAATTTATAATTGGATTAGCACAAGGATTAATACAAAAGCGGAAAGGGCTGGGGCCTAGCCCCAACCCCAGCCCGCGGTCATAGCCTCCCCATACAACCACACTCCATTCTAGAGATAAGCCACGAGCGCAGGGGCCACGAGATACATGCCTAACTACTGACGGGAAGCTATAAAATGTGACTCGGGGGTAAGACTAGAGGCCAGGTTCCTAGTTCGAGACTTGGTCTCATGGTATTTTGACAGGTGACCAGAGCTTGCGGGGTAAGGACCAACGCACAAACCTTACGGGCTGATGCTTGGCCATATGAAGCCATGTGACCCTATAGAGGGGCCGCGTGCCCAGGCTAGGGGCTTATCCATTTATTTGTGCAAAAGTGGGTTTATGAACTATATATTAGTGATTTTTATTGATTTTATAGGTAGTTTTGGAGATTTTTGGCCAATATTGGGGGATATTGGGCCCTTTTTGAGGCCATATTTTGGGAGGAAGTTGGGAGATGGTTACCAACTTCAGATCTATATAAAAATGGCCTTCTCGAGGCCATGAGAGGGGATTTAGAGAATTTTTATACTGAAGATTTGTCAAGCCAAAGCCATTTTTATGTAAGGAAGCCGTGGAGGAGTGCACCTTTGCGGGCCATTTCTGGGAGCTCCGGTCGTCCGATTTGAGTGTCGTTTCTTCTGTTGGGTTCTAGAGATATGGTAGAACAAGACCAAATAAGTTTTGTAACCTTTTGGCACTGATGTGATGTACTTATTGAGCTTTGAACAGAAATAAGAAAGCCTCACCCAGCGAGACAAAGGCCCGAAGATGTAGGCGAGATTGTCGAACTCCATTATCACATTGGTGTTTATGGTTTGCTGTTGTTCATGCTTTGTTTCAGATCTGTACATGTTTATATGGATGTTATTTCTTATCATATTTTCTTCCTCTTTCATTAGCTTCCTAATTGGTTAAACAACACATGATAACTCAACCATTGTCGTGTAAAAGATCTTTTCGGATCAAGTGGTATCAAAGCTAGTTGACGTTTGGATTTGAGTTTTGCACATGTTAACAAGGGAAAAGATAATTCATGGTGAAGGTGAGCTTGTTGAAGAGAATATATTGATTGGATTGAGGAGGGAACCTAAGCGACAAGATGGCATCAGAAGAAGGGTTTTCTCGGGATGAGAAAGAGTTTCAAAACGTTTCTTAGCCATGTCGGAGATGATGGAGGTTTTATTATGATGATTACTTGGAACAAAGGACCGGTTACGGGTGAATCTTCAAGGGAAAAATTGAAGAAGGAGAGGTCCTCCTCAAAGGTCCTCCTTCACCTCCATCTTCTTAAAGTTCACGTTCTAAATCAATGCAAAGAAACATGTTCATAGAAAACCTTAAGAATGAAATGCCTTTATTAAAAACTTGATGTTAAATTCAAATTACATGTATGATGGTGAAGTTAATCCAGAGAGACTTGAAAATTGTGTCAGGCAGAGATGGGGAGTCTATTCTGATTATTACAATAGATCCAAAGGATGAACCACAAATTAAGTTCCACATCATTGAAATTGCGGGCAAAACACTCATGCGGTGGCAGAAACCAAGTTGCAAAAATGGCACACAACAAGTGGGTAATGTATTTCCATCATACAAGAGCTTCATTTACGCACGTAGAAATCAATTCTATCCTTTGGGTTATAAATATAAAGCGTTAATTGAATGTCAATCTTTAAAACTAAAGAAAATGAAAAGCAGTTACAGAATACATAGATTAAGCTTTTACATGGAAATGGCATTGATAGATATTCCTTTACATACCGAAACTCTTATATAGAGTAAATGAAGTTTACGCATATTGACACTATGTTATGTTTGGATGACTAATCTTGATGGGGTTTACATTTCAAAGAGGCCGTACATTGAAAGCCGGAAAACAAATTAGGATTACCGAGGAGGTTGATACTTCAAGGGAAAGAGGGACAAAAGGAGGAGCATGGCCAAGAGTCAAATCGCAGTGTGGCCGAGAAGCCCTCTTGCAATAATTTCAAGAAAGAAGGGAATGATGATTACCATTGTTGGCAATTGCATCCGAGAAGAGACCGAAGTGGTTCAAAGGAAAATAAGGGGAAGACAAATGGATGCGGCTGACAACCACGACATAGACTTGGGATCCAGTTCAAGTGATGAATCCTAAAGTCTCATTGGATTGGTATAGAGAGGAGTAAAATTGAGGTGCCGAAGGGAATTGATTGTAGAAGTAGCATTTCATATAAGGGGTCATCATGGAGCTACGCACTAAAGGTTGATACATTAATGATAGTGGATCCAATCTAACCCTAATTTAATAGGTGGTTAAACGAATTGGGGTTAAAAACACGAGGATGCATACATCAGAAGCCATACACACTTAAATGGATAAAACAGCCATCATCAAATGCACATAACAAAGCTGGGTGCGCATTTAATTTACATTTCATCTAAATTATGTGGACAAGGGTAACATGTGATGTGAGTTGCCACTAAAATTGAATGTGGAATAGTCTTGGTAGGTCCATACTTGTATGATGAAGTAAAGAAATCTTCCTAGAGACGGAATCAATATAATTTAATAGCCGGAGTCAAAAAATATGTGGTACATGCTCATCATCTAAAAGGAAATAAAACTCTTCAAAACAATGGAACAATTAAAGAAGGAAACTCAAGCAATCAACATACCTATAATTGTTTCAAATCAAGTAATCGATCTTAGTAAGAACAATAGATGATTGTAGAGTGGAAAATAAATCACATTTTGCTTCAAGAGACTGAAGCTAATGTCGTACAAGAGTAGTATAAACATATCGACTCATTTTAAGGTCCTTATTTTTGATGCTATCATTAATAATGTTGTCTACATGGATGATAGTGGCCTCAATAAAATGTATTGAGAATTTTCGGCTATTTAACAATATCTTTGTCGATTATCATGGTGTTTCACAGGTTGATCTTGATGAGACATGTGCACAGGACAGAGTTCAAAGGCAGGGAACAAGCCGGAGTGTAAGCTATCAAGACTTGATGGCCCAGTCCAATAACCTTTTGGGACTAAAAGGTCAGTCCCTTTAGTGGGAGAGTGTGATCAAAGTGGATCGAGGGAGCTTGATGGGGCTTCGAGAGAAGGCCTAAAAATCAAATTTCTCGGAGAATGGCTTCAAAGCGAGACGTGTCGCGTAGGCCTACGTCGAGATACGAATTGATACAACTTGAAGCCGGTTCAAATGAATGTTGTAATACTAAGTTATGATATTCATTTCCAAGCAAACCAAAGAAACAATGGTAGTACAATCCATTATAGTGCCACGTGGCAAGCTGATTGTCCTGAGATCATATTGCCTAAATGACAGAGAACCAGTTGGCCGACACGGAGGTGACATGGTAATTTTATTTGAAGTCTAGAATCTTGGCGATGGACAAGGCAATTGGATAATCCCAGGGTGACACATATCCTGCTACCAAGGGCGCAACATGTAGCACACCAAATCTGATGACATGTGCATACCCAAATGACAACATGTGGCAGGCGTGGTAGGGAAAGTAGTGATAGCCGGGGAAGATGATGTATGTGACGATGGTAGGAAAGTAGTGCTGACAGGGAAGATGAGGTGGCAGGCACATGTGGCAGAGATGGTCCAATCGATGGTTGAGTAGTGGCATTTATGATGGCGAATGGGGAGGTTCCACGTGAAGCGAGACATGGAGTTTCCATGTAGCACCCATGGATTGGATCATTGGTTTTCTTTGCAAAATTTGTTTTGGAGTGCATGAGGTTCGACCACCGAACCTCCTCGGGTGCCGAGTCGAGACTGCTTGACTGCCCACCATTGGTTCTTGTTAGCTATATTGTTAAATTTATATTTAGATGCCGCAAGGAATTAATGGTGAGGAAGAGCTGGGGGCCTAGCCCCAACCCACGGTTGTAGCTTCCCCATACAACCACACTCCATTATACGGGTTCTCCACTCTAGAGATAAGCCACGAGCGCAGGGGCCACGTGATACGGGCCTAACCACCGGTGGGAAGCTATACCATGTGACTCGGGGGTAAGACCGAGGCCAAAGCGCCCTGGATTCGGGACTCCCGGTCCATAGGTGGCCTGGCCAGGTGACGAGCTTACTTGAGGTAAGGAGGGGCTAGTGCGCAGCCCCTAGGGTGTTGGCGCTTGGCCATATGGACCATGTGACCTTGTAGAGGAGTGCGCCAGACCATGGGAGCTTATGCCTTTATTTGTCACAAAAGTGGGTTTATAAGACTATATATTAGTAGTTCTTTATTTTATAGGTAATTTTGAAGATTTTTTGGCCAATATTAGGGGGGATCTTTGGGCCTTTTTGGGAGGCCATATCTTGGGAGAATTTGGGGAGATGATTTCAACTTTAGATCTATAAACTTAGACCTTATAGAATTCATGAGGGAGGGATTTAGAAGCGGGTTTATGATAGAAGATTTTCCAAAATAGAAACCATTTTATGCAGTGAAATTTGTGGAGGCCTGCTGGAGCCATTCTGGGATCTACAGTCATCGATTTGAAGTGCCTTTTTCTTATTTGGAGTTCTAGAGATCCTGTAGAACAAGACCAAATAATTTTGTAACCTTTTAGCGTTGTGATACACTTATTTGAAAATTTGAATAGAAATAGAAGCCCTCCCTTACTTGAGACAAGAGGCCAGAGAGACATAGAAATGAGATTCTTGAACTTCTGTTATCACATTGGTGTTTATATGGTTCTTCTTGGTCATGCTTTGTTTTGAGATAATACATGTTTATATGGTTGGTATGTCTATCAATATTGGATATAGGAGGTCATGGTTTCTTCACAGTCTGGGAGCTCGATGAAGCCTATCCAACATACAATGAGAAAAGGGAAAGGCCCTAAAGCAAGAAATATGCCCTTTACAACAAAGAATCTAGAAACCCCCATGACGGATTCCCAGCATTACAATTGAGGTCGTCTATGAGAAAGCGGGAAGAAAACAAGAGTGGAAAAGATGCTAGCGTGCACCCACCTGCACTAGAGACACCACAAAGATCTATGTCATCCAGCCATTCAGAGGAGGATCAAAAAACCCCATCAGTTAACAACCCTAATAGGCAGGTGACTCGAGTGAGAGGGAAAATTGGACTTGGTTAACACAATAAGGAAGTAATTAAAGAGAAGGTTGTTCTTGTAGAAGCTCCACCTAAAACATCTCCTCTAGCAGGGCAGGGATGGGAAAGGAAGGCGAGAAAACACTAAATTTCCAAGCAAACCTAACATAAAGACTAGAATTACGAATCAATTGAGGTTGAGCTCCAAGGCTCTGTTCAAACCATCACTAAGTGACCCCCAACCAATTCTGATCAAGGATGATGACAATCCTAAATTTGATAGTATGGAGGAAATGGTAGTCAATGTGTTAAAGGGTATGATAGTGAAAAGGGAGAAATCAAAGTCTAGTGAGAAGGAGACTACAGAAACACCATTTGTAGCGATTAGAAAGGAGTATCCTTCAAACTTCAGTCAACATGGAATACAAGATTATGGATTTGATCATGAGAAATATTATATTGGCACCTCGCCATGTAATGCGATCCACTTACAATTTATAAGACATTAAACCGGAAGTTAAAGCTAACATTGTGGGAGTTCAAGGGTCCACTAAAGGAACAAAGGGTAAAGAACCCGGTGTTATACATAGTTATAGTATGAGAACTAGAAGCAAAGCATTGGATGACACAACACGTTTAGCACATAGCAAGAAATAAATAAGAAACAGGTCGAAGTAAAAATAGAGAAGGTTGATGACAACCAACAAGTGCATAAAGTGGAGAAAAGCAAATTCTAGACCTTACTGTGACACAACCGGAAATTGGGCCCATACTCTAGACCACAGGAAGAAATATCAAAGACTCGGAAAAGGCGACAAGGCTTTTTGTTTTTTTTCTAAAGGAGATAATTTGAAGAGTGCCAGAAGAGGCTGCCAACACTGATTATCTCAGGTAGCCTCAAACAATGCATGGACTGCAGGTGCACCGACCACATGGCTCAATTGTCACTCCAGGTGGGTTTTGTCAATGTTGATCAGTTAGTTTGTAGCGCGAAGTAGAGAGGCTATGGCAAAAACATTATACATAGATATCTTGGATATCCAATAATATAATAGAAATGTCTTAGAGGAGATACAATGAAGTAAAACAGAGAGATCACAGGTAATACACAATTTTTTCACAATGTGAAGCGAAAATTACAAAGGAAGCCCAGTAAAAATACATGAGTGAAGACTACAAATTGGTGGCAACTTATCTCTAAAAAATGATGTGTGCTTCTAGCATTCACGGAAGATCAACTTTACAATGAGGTCAAAGGCATTTTATCCATAAATAAAATCAAAACCCTAACCCGAAGATGAAAAGCCAACAATTTTGTGGACCACGGTTTTGGGTAGTTTGAGATATCCTTCGAATGCTTTGGCATATGAAGTATCCGTTTGGGGCACCACGATGGCTTCGTTGGAAAGGTATCGTGGGGAGATTCATTTGGGGGATCAATGAGAGCCTTCAACTATCATTGAAAATCTCGATCCTGAAAAACCATTTAGACCCTCAAAATGGCCTAGGAAGTTCACGAAAAAGCTACACTAAAATAGAAGTAAATTCTGAAAATTGCAAAGAAAAGCTGTTTTGGGCCAGTTGGAAAAGGCGGGTGGTAACTGATATCCATATGGATCAAATTTTCAGTTCACTCCAACATATGCATTAGTCTAGTTTGATCGTTGGTAGCAGTTTTTAGTTGTTTAAAGTTAAAGACTCTTAAATTAAGGCACAATAAGTGTTCATTTTTGTGTGATATGAACCAATTCTTTTGTTCTAGAAGTGGAATTCAAAGTACACATTTACTATACTCCATGGTATTTTATTGTTAGTCAATGAATTTGTTTTGCATAAGCGATGGGCAGAGTTAAGCTTTAGTCCCAGATCGACGATAACCTCTACAACTTTGATAAATATAGAGAATTTTTATGTTTTGAGGGTTCATTTTTTTGAGGAAGAATATCAATACATGGTCACAGTTTGAAGCCTCTTCTAATACACTAAGATTCAGAAGCTCTCTACTTTCGATGAATTCTCTTCACATGACAATGTTTGATTCAAATCTTCATGTGTTTTATCTTATCTTGAATGTAGTTTTTGATTTGTTTGAAGTACATTTCATTTCCTTCCAACTATTGTATAACTTATCTTTACCAATATACAACCTATAAAATAGCTAATGCTTTGGTGAAGAATTCAAATTTTAATATTACAACCATTAAGTAATTAAGTTTAGATACATGTTTAATGCCTTGAAATGATATTTTAAGACTTAAACTTCTTACAATGAATTATTTATTGGCTTGGTTTGTTGTTTCCCTTTATTTTTTACCTCTATTATCTCACTTATATGTCATTTGTGTGCCACCAAACAAGGAGGACCCTCATCCATATCATTTTGACAACCCAACCATGCTCTTGTCTAGGTAAATCCTACCTTACCAACCAATAAAATTAAAAACCAACCATTCTAAAATTGAGGTGGCCTATCTCTTCCCTTTGCTTAATCAGTGGAGACTTTGGGATAACAAGATGAGAGTACCCCAATTTGTAGCTCTTTCTTTCCATCCTCCAACATGAGTTGTGGCCATGAAAATATCTTCCTCTTTCCCGGATATGCAACATTAAGCCAATAGAGACACTATCTACACTCGTGAACAAACAACAATCTTCTGGACTAGAGATTATGAGCACAAGAGAAAGTGCCAACCAGGGTCAACCGAGCACACAAATAACCTCCTCTTACTTTTGTTGAGGACATTTCCATAAAGGAAAGCGGGTGGTGCAGAGTAATTTTCGCAATAAATTGAGTCCATACATAGCAATTTCCCATTGTATCAATTGTACCAAAGACCATATGCCCATGTCTCTTCTCACACTCTAAATAAATGTCGTTAATATCCCAACCTATGAGGTGAGGTAAAACATTCTTTAATCGTCCTCTTAGAGACTTGAGCCTCAAGGTGGCTAAGACACCTCCCTCCATGTGCATATACATGCCATCATGCTGACACCCTATCCGAGGTAGAGTTTGTCTGCCTTCCCAAACTTATGCATTCCAAAAAAATGTGTTTTTCAAGTCTTTGTGTGGAATTGCATTCTATATTGAGTTCCCCTCTTTCAACACTAATGTTTTCCGGCTTGTCATGACTTTATTAGTTTCATGGCGAACATGGGAGGAATGATGAGAATGATATGAGGAAGAAGGAGGGATTGCAATAGTTCTAGATTATGTAAGAGCCTCCAACTTGGGAAGATCTTAGCCAGTGTAGAACCATTGATAAGATTAGAAATCACATCCAAAATTATCTGAGAATCTCCTTCTACAAAAGGAATACAAAAGGCCCAATAAACCCTTGCTTTCTAAGATTGTCCCAAGTGAGAATACTTTTGTGTGCTACTTTAATGAAGGAGCTGACTTTGGGCCATAGATTAACTTTCCAAATGTTGCTCTATATGTTATCTTTGGGCATCATGTGAAAGGAAGCTTTCAATCCATAGGCTTCTTTAATCATGAAAGTCCCCTTGGTGGAATTTCTCCACCAAAGAATGCGAGGGCCCTGTTTGATCCTGATTTTCCAAAGCGCTGCTTAATCTTGCCATGGTCCCAACCAAACCTATAATTTTAAAATTATATATAAAGAGATCCATTGAATCTAACTGGGAAAAACATGAATGAAAAATGGATAAATTTTCTACATGATTAAATTATTCCTAAGTTTTATTATCTTCAACACTGTAATATGTAGTAACATAGGGTGTAATTAGAAAACGACTTCCAACTTAGCCTACATGTTGAATGATACAATTTGAACAAACAATACTAACTTGACAAACCTTTGTGTCATTAAATGCCATAATGACTAATAAATGTCGCAAATTGATTTAGTTGTATGTGGTTTTATTGTAATTGACTTAAACGAGTGATCCATAATCAGATATAGGAGCTTGATGGGGCTCGAGAAGGCCTAAAAATCAAATTTCTCGAATGTCTTCAAAGCTTGAGGCGTGTGTGTATGCCTCGTTGATACAAACCCAATGAAACTTGAAAGGTATCAAACAAATGCTCATTATACTCAAGTTATGGTGTCACATTCCGTTTTGCCAAGCGGTGAAAATGATATTATACGGTCCATCTGATTACCACATAGTAGCTAGCTAGTACATGCCGTCACATTGTACAAGCCCGATCTTTCCATTGTCCTCTTCCATTCCGGCATCATGTCTTTCCTCCTTTCCTCCATCCGTCCACTCTTCCTCCGTCCATTCCGGGTCCATTCCTTCCTCCTTCCTCCATCCATCCATTCCATTTCCATCCTTTCCGGGGCTCCTCCATTCCATTCCATTCCTCCATTCCATTCCTCCGGCTCCGTCCTCCTTCCTTTCCATTCCATTCCATCCATTCCTTTCCATGCCATTCCATCCGTCCTCCATTTCCATCCCCCTCTCCTCCATCCATCCATCCTCCGTCCATTCCATTCCATCCATGCCATTCCTTCCATTCCATTCCATCCATTCCATCCATCCGCGTCCATCCTTCCGTCCTCCGGTCCATCCGCCCATCCATCCTCCTGTCCATCCATCCTGTCCGGCCATCCATTCCTTCCTGTCCATCCTTCCATCTCCATCCATCCGTCCGTCCATCCATTCCTCCATCCATCCATCCGTCCATTCCATCCGTCCCTGTCCATCCATTTCCATCCTCCATCCATCCTCCTTCCATTCCATCCATCTTCCTCCCTCCTCCTTCCTTCCATCCTCCTCCTCGGTCCTCAGGTGTCTTGATTAAGGACATGTGCGAGACGAGTTCAAAGGCGAGGGGAACAAACCCGAGGTTGGCCTATCCCAATCTTGATGGTTGGTCAATAACCTTTTGGGTACCAAAAGGCCATTAGTGGGGAGGTGTGATCAAAGGTGGATCAAGGGAGCTTGATGGGGTCCATGAAGGCCTAAAAATCAAAATTTCTCAGATAGCTTCAAAGCCGGACGTTAATGCGTAGAGCATCGTCGATACGAACTAATTACAGCAGACGGTTCAAATGAATGTTATGCTCAAGTTATGGCGATCTATTCATTTTTCAAACAATGAAAACAATGATGACGTACAATCCATTATAGTGCCAGCATTAGGCTGATTGTATGCCGGATCGTCACATTATTACAAATGACATGGAGAATACGGTTAGGAAACGGGTGACATGTGGTAGGCCTATTTAGGCGTCCTGAGATCTTGGCGATGGACGAGGCGGTGGATAGTAGGGGTGACACATGTCCCACCCAACGCAAAAGGCAACCGTGGCACACCCGATACGATGACATGTACGGCCTTAAATGACAACGTAATGGCGGGAACTGATGGTAGAAAGTAGTGATGGCGGAAGATGATGTGGCCCGGGCGATGTGGCTGGGAAAGTAGTCTTTGTGAGGAAGATGAAGTGTAGAGGCACATCAATGAAGATGGTCAATCGTGGTTGAGTAAGTGGCATTTATGATGGCCCGAGATAGGGAGGTCTGCGATGGCGAGACATAGGTTTTATGGATTGGATGAAATTGGTTTTCTTTACAAAATTTGTTTTAGGTGCATGAGAGTTCGATACGAGACCCTCCTGCCGGGCTACAACTTAGTAAGTCCGGACTACTTGACCCCTTACCATTAGTTCTTGTTAGCTATATTGTTAAATTTATATTTAGTTAACACAAAGGTTAATACGAGGCCCGAGAGTGAGATGGCCCCAACCCACAGTTGTAACTTCCCATACGTACCTCCATTATGCAGGTTCTCCACTCGATAAAATACGAGCAGAATTGCGTGATAGACTAACCACCGATTGGGAAACTATACCATGTGACTTCGGGGGTAAGACCAGGTGCCCTGGTTCGGGTTCGGTCCGTAGTATTTAACCGGGTATTAGCTGAGCTTTGCGGTGGGGGCTAAAGCGCGCCTTAATATAGAGAGTGACACTTGGCCATATGAAACCATGAACTTGTAGAGTAGCGGGGCATACATGGGTTTATCCATTTATTTGTGCAAAAGTGGGTTTATGAACTATATATTAGTGAGATTTTATTGATTTTATAGGTAATATTGAAGATTTTTGGCCAATATTGGGGGATCGTTTGGAGCCTTTTGGGGAATATATCTTAGGAAATTTGGGATATGGTTAACAACTTTAGATCTATATAAACCCGACCTTCTAGAGGCCATGAGAGGGGATTTAGAATAGGTTTATGTTGAAGGTTTTCCAAGCCAAAGAAACCATTTTATCGCGGTGAAGACTTCTTGCGGAACTACATTTTGGGATCCTACAGTCATCCCGATTTGCGTGCCGTTTCTTACATTGGGTTCTAGAGATCACGGAACAGAGACCAAATGAATTTTTTGTAACCTTTTAGCCGCGATTTGTGATGTACCCAGATTTGAGCGAAATAAAGCCTCACTGCTTGAGACAAAAGGAGCCGAAGGTATAAATGAGATTGTCGAACCACATTATCACATTGGTGTTTATGGTTTTCTTTGCTGATGCATTGCTTTGTTTGGATATGTACATGTTTATATGGTTGTTATATTTATTCTATAACTTATTCCTCTTTCATTAAGATTCCTAATTGGATTTAAACAACACATGTGAATAACTCAATACATTGTGGTGTAAAGATCTTTTTGGATCAACGAGAGTGGGTTGTTGTGAATTGACCTAAATAGGAGCAGGTCATTGCAAATGAACTTAATTGGGAGTGGATTCTTGTAAATTGACTTAAATATAAGGGTTGTTGTAAATTAACTTAAAGAGAAATGGGTCATTGCAAAATGACTTAAACAGAAGTGGGTTGTTGCATATTGAATTAAATAGAAACATGTCATTGCAAATTGACTTAAAAATTATAATGACCAATACATTAAAACGATATATTATTTCAGTAAGTAACTTGTTGCAAATTGATTTAAAGTATACTAGCACAAAAATCGCCAGAATCAACTTAAATATACATTTGACTTATTACAAATTAGCAAGCAACATAGAATTAACTTTATTAGAAGCAACAACACATATATATATATATATATACAATGATATAAAATCATTACAACTCATTCTACTATTATGTGAAAACTCGTTAACTATAACAATCATATTTATATCAATCACATTTATTTTTATATCTGTTGAAAAACATGATTATCACATAAACAAATCAATTCAAACATCTTCAATAATAAGTAATACTTATATTACAGACATTAAACATGTTTCTACATATTTCTTGATAAGATATTTTCTATGCTCTTATAATTTCCAAGCAAAGCTTGTTAGTAAGAAATAAATGTATACAAAATGTTTTCCATAAAAATAATGATACAAATAACAAGTCAAATCTATTATCTATAATTATTAAACAATAATTTGGTTAAAATTTTATTTAGTATAAAAAGTTTCAATTTATTGTGACACATTAGGAAACCTATGGTTATGCACTTTCTAGCAGAAGTCAATCCAACACCATACAAAGACGAGGTTATCTTGTCATTCAAATTATGGCCCATTAGTGAAAATCAAAACAGTTTTTTGTTGTTGAATTTTCCTAATGCTTTACTATTTGAATGGGAGTTATACTTGACGAAGTATGCTTGATATGGCTTTTAAAATTAATTTCTACAAAAATTCCCATTAACACCATTATTAAATTTTCCCATTGATTTTTACAAAATTTCCAACTAATTCTTTCCTTTTCACCTATCTTAAAATAACATTCAAACCATGTGGTAGCTTTAAAATATCTCATAATCTTGGTACATATGTGGGAGGGTACTGTATCCAATATTGGTTCACTGTATCCAATATAAACATGTACATCTCCACTAAGAAGATAAGCGACAGAGGTCGTAGAAATCTAAACTCTATCCAAAATAACTCCAGAATGTAACTGAAAAACCCCTTAGATTAGAAGAGCTTTAGATGGACAGGTGGACCAGCCTTTCCTTTAATTTATTTATATGAATTTTCCTATTAACTTTACTATTGAATAAATTATATGACAATGTAAACGATATGGCTTTTAAAATTAATTTCTACAAAAATTCCCATTAACACCATTATTAAATTTTCCCATTGATTTTTACAAAATTTCCAACTAATTCTTTCCTTTTCACCTATCTTAAAATAACATTCAAACCATGTGGTAGCTTTAAAATATCTCATAATCTTGGTACATATGTGGGAGGGTACTGTATCCAATATTGGTTCACTGTATCCAATATAAACATGTACATCTCCACTAAGAAGATAAGCGACAGAGGTCGTAGAAATCTAAACTCTATCCAAAATAACTCCAGAATGTAACTGAAAAACCCCTCAGATTAGAAGAGCTTTAGATGGACCAGTGGACCTGCCTTTCCATTTCCCCAGGTATAGAATACTAATCTGCCTGAAGGACCTAGAAAATCTTGTTTGGATAGGCGATCCACTTCTTTATTAAAATCCCTGTATATATGATGATAGCTGATTTCTTGGAAGACTGTAGACAAATCCCTGGTTCCGTGTTTCCGGCCTTCAATGTCGATAGCATTTAAATTGACACTTTGGTTTAGCCACTCTATGATCACCTTAGAATCCCCCAAAACTTGTATCTTTGGAATTTTCCATAGTTTTGCAAGTGTTAGAGTAACCCATGCCCCCAGCAGCTCCGCTTTGGAGTTTGTACCGACCCATCCATTGATATGCCATCTATAAACCTGCATGTCTGGTATTTTGATAACTCCTCCCTCTCCATAGATCGTTCCACCCTGAATGGAAGCCCCATAAAAAAAAGCTGTTGAGTGATCTAACAGATGGTAGATCGGGCTCCTTCTAACATAAACCATTTTTTGTGTAGAGGAGCAGGAAGTTTGCGCTCTTATTGTTTTACAAATCACAACCCAAACCGAGGGCGCTTTATCCTCGGAAA
>SNQJ01S0212839.1:0-12239 GCA_010110895.2 Picea sitchensis | reverse complement strand
ATTTCCTTAGTCTTGCACAGTTTTGTTACCTTGAAAATTTAAAGGAAAATATTTTCTCTTACAAAAAATAAGAAAAAGAGAAATATAGTTTTTAAGAAAAGTTTATATTCCAAGGAAATTTCTCCATTCTGAAAATTAAAAATATAATTATAATCTCTCCCTTCTCATGGGCAAATGAGTAAATTTGTTTCCTTATTACCGTGTTTTACTATTCTTACCAAATTTGAGAGAATTGGTCCTAAGACATAGATTTACCTCCATAGTAAATTCAGTATTTCTACCAGGATTTACCACCCACCAAACTTTAAGGGGATTCCTCCCAGATTTAGGAGACTTAACACAAGTTTGACATAAATATTTATTTATGCCCCAAATATAATTTTGAGAGCTTTTGTATTTTAATTCAATCAGGAAATTTCATGTTTATTCCTAATTATTTTTCCTTAATGACCATTTATAATGGCTTTTAATATTTTTCCCTATTTGGGATTATTTCCTAAAGTCCACACAGGTCTCATATCCTCTTAGTTTTCAGGTGTAAGATTTGAGGAGAGACTAGGTAGTATGTAGAAATCACTCACTCTCTCTCTTTCGATGCTTAATAAGTACAAACTATTCACTCATCATTTACTATGCATGAATTAAACTGTACATCTTAGTCAACCACACATTCACTCCCATAAATCTTATTTTAGCACACAGATAGTCAATAGATAAGGAATTAAATCAAATGAGCTTCAACTAAGACATTCTCTTTATTTTACTTAAATTTCTCAAGTCACTTTTGTCATAAATTAAACTTACAGAGTTCTAAAACATAGTGTAAAATTTTCTCTGATATAAACAATACAAACATTTAACCAAATATACTTATTTAGCAACCAGATAGTGATGCAACTACTGAAAGGGGTGACCTTTTCCTCCAAGCCGTAGGCACAATAAATCCTAGACGGATTTACCACTGGCCACCCCCTAGCTATATCATGGTGCTTTGAGACAGACTCTTCCTTTTGTTCAACAACAACCATAGACAAAGATCACTCTCCTCTTCCCACAAGAATTTAGCATATCATTTCTCTCTCCACCAAGCAAGGGGGTCTGCAACAAATGCTTCCTCAGTCACTCATCCTCTGCAACCTCATTTATCATCTTGGTTATAAACGTTGCCCAAGAATTCCCATACCCAGAACCATTTTTTTTTTCCAGTTCTCTTCCGAACTAGAGAGTTGTACATTCTCTCCCTCTTCAGAAAATGGTCATCAGACCCATTCCCCTTGCATCCTATCTTCTGCCCATGAATTTCCTACCTTTTCTTTCCTTCCTCAACAAGATTTAGTGGGTCCAAATCCTAATTTCGTGGGTTAGGTTAGGGAGTTTTTAGATGGGTACTCTGCCCATATCCTCATTGACTATTGAGGAGGACTTCACAACTACCATCATGATTGGTAATTTACTTCTCTAGGTTAGAGGATTGTTCTAAGTTTGAATAATTTAAATCCAATAGAGTACTGGTCTAGTAGGGGTCATCTCAACCATCATTGGTTCCCCTAGCCATATCTCTCATGCATCATGATCTACCTTGGCAACCCCTTCAACAATTATGCAACAATTTCCATTTTAATTAGTAACAAAAATATACATACATTACCTTTTATCAAAAGGTTCATCAATTCCAACATCCACACATATTCAGTCTGCCCATAGTCTTTTAGCAAGCTATAGTTATATTTACAAGTTGGGGGAAACAAGGGTATTACAATCCCCTCCCTCTTAAAGGAACACCATCCTCGATGTTCTACCTGCTGCTGTGCTCTTTATGTACATCAGTGAACAAAAATGGGTTTCTCAAGGAACTTTTTCTGGGTCTAACATGATCTCCTTCTTTGAACGCTTTAGGAGTTCTCTTTCTATTTGCATAGATTTTTTGTCTATCCTGAGCTACTTCCAGATTCTATTTTATTTGAACTACTTGTTGTTCCATTTATTTTAGCATATTTGGTCCGAGTGTAATTCTGTCTACCAGGTTATTCCAACTAGCTAGAATATTTCATTGTCTACCATAAAGAGCCTCAAAAGGGCTCATCTTCAATGAATCTTGACAGCCATTGTTATAAGAAAATTATACCAGTGGTAGGTAGTCTTCCCACTTCTTGGGCTGATGCATCACATGCCTCATTAACATTTCCTCTAACACTTGTTTTACCCTCTCTGTCTTCCCATCAGTTTGAGGGTGATAGGTTGTACTAAATAGCAATTTAGTTTCAAGACCAACAAATCGAGATTTCCAAAAATTTGAAGTAAATTTTGTATCTCTATCTGATATGATCTCCTTAGGCATGCCATGTAGTCTAAATATTTATTTCATGAAAATAATGACAATATCTATTTCCTTGCAAGTCAATTTGACGAGCATAAAGTGAGCAACCTTGCTCAGTTTTCCCACAACTACCATAATGGCGTCATTCTTCTTGGTCAATTTAGGCAATCTGGTGATGAAGTGCATGGAGATGGTTTCCCATTTCCATTCTGGAATTGGTACGGGATGCAACAACCCTACTGGATGTCGATGCTTTTCCTTAACCTACTGACATTCTAGACATTTAGCTAAGTAATTGACTATGTCCTTTTTCAGTTTAGGCCAATAAACAGTTTCTTAGTGGCCGTGATCATTTTATGATAACCTAGATGACCAATATATGGTCTTTATGTAGTTCATCCATTATGAACCTCTTCAAGTCGTCACAATTTGGAATATACAACCTACCTTTGTAAGTTAGCAGGACATCATTCAACAATTGATAGCCCTCATATTTCATCCCTATGGGCTCTTTCTCTAAGTATGATTTCACAATCTTGAAAAATGCATATGTTTCTTGTGAATTTTTTACTCTCTCCTTGATATTCGATTCACAAGTACTTACAACTACCAAGTGAATCAATTTCATACTTCTACTAAGGGCATCAACCGCCCTATTTTATTTTCCTTTAATATGTTTTATTTCAAAATCAAACTAACTAAGGAGAGCCATCCACCTAGCTTGTCTAACATTGAGTTTGGTTTGGTCGAACAAATATCTCATCCCACTATGGTCTGTCATAAGTATGAATCTTCTTCCTAGGAGGTAATGCCTCCACATTTTTAAAGAATGTACCGTGGAAGCCAATTCCAAATCGCGGGTCACATAATTGATTTTATGTTCATTCAATTTTCTGAATTTGTAGCAAATCACATGCCCTTCTCGCACAATGACTCCTCTGAGCCCTTCCTTGTAGGCATCTGTACACACCATGAAGTCCTTGTTTGGGTCTACTATATTCAACACATGTGCATTGGTTAGAAGGTATTTCAGTTGTTGGAAACTCTCTTCACACTCTGATGTCCAAATGAATTTAACTCCCTTTTTCTGGTGGGAGGGGATTGGGAATCCAATCTTGGAAAACCCCTTTATGAACCTTCTATAGTATCCTGCTAGGGCCATAAAGGATCTGAGATCAGATACATCTTTTGGGGTAGGCCAATCCATAATGGATTTAATCTTTTTAAGATCAACTACCACTCCTTCAAAGATAACATGGCCTAAGTAATGGACTTGTTTTTGAAAAAAGTCACACTTACTAAACTTTGCATAGAGATGATGTTCTCATAGAACTTGAAGCACTAACTTGAGATGTTCTTCATGCTCTTCCCTACTCTTAGAGTAGATTAGGATATCATCAATGAAAACCAACACAAATATGTCCAAGAACTTACTAAGTACATTATTCATTAAGCACATAAAAGTGGTTGGTGCATTGGTAAGCCCAAATGGCACCACCACAAATTCATAGTGGCCATATCTTGTCCTAAATGTTGTTTTGTGAATGTCTTCATCCTTAATTCAAACTTGATGGTATCCAGACCTCAAGCCAATCTTGGAGAAAATTGTAGCACCCATTAATTGGTCAAACAAGTCATCGATCCTTGGCAAGGGATACTTATTCTTTATGGTCATCTTCTTGAGTTGTCTATAGTCTATGCACAACCTGAGTGTGCCATCCTTATTCTTCACAAACAAAGTTGGTGCTCCCCAAGGAGACACACTAGTCTGAATGTAACCTTTTTCCAACATCTCCTTTAGCTGTAGTTTGAGCTCAACTAGATATGGTGTACTCATTCTATAGGGTGCTCTAGACATTGGAACCACTCTGGGTACAAGCTCTATTGAAAAGTCAAAATCTCTTCTTGGAGGTAGACCTGGTACCTCTTCTGGAAACACATCTTTATACTCTCTTAATATATGTTTGTTCTCTAGGCTTGGTTTATTGTCCTCAACAAAGTTCAACACTTGTATTGCATACAAAGGACATCCTTTTATGCAATACTTCTTTACTTGAAGGGATGATATTTGTCTCACTAAGATAGGATCTTGAATTCCTTGCAAGGTTCTTTTTCTCCCTTATTCATCTTTACACTCCAAAGTTTGATTATAACATTCCAATTTGGATTTATGGGAAGCCAACCATTCCATGCCAATTAACAGGTCATAAGATCCTAAAGGGAGCATGTTTAGGGTTGCTTGGGTGGACAATCCATTCACAATGAATTGGCATGATGGTATGATCGTTGTCACTCTTCTTTTTATTCCAGTGGTCAGCTATACTAGCCATGATTTAGCATGTTTTACTTGCTGCAACTTACATTTCTCAACAGTTTGAGGAGAAAAATAACTCATATTAGAACCAAGGTAAATTAAAATGGAAACTAGATGGTTTGCAATCATACCTTCCATCTCCACCATTGAATATTGGTGGTCATCTTGTCTATTATCCAAGGTTGCATAAATTTTTGGCATGCTCCTAGACAAATCATTGACTATGGTATCCTCCTAGATGTTGTAGACTCTTCGATTGTTCTATTGCCTATGTGGGCAGTTCCTCAACATATATTCTTCTCCACAACCCCAACATTTCAAGGGTTCTCTCTTTGTATTATCAGTCTTACTTGGGGCTAATCCAAAGGGATTATTACCACTATGAGATGGAAAATTCTACTGATATACACTTTCAGTAGGAAGGCTCATCTTAGAGCCTTTCTCGTGGCTCTTCCTTGTTTTTGAATTGCTCATAAAAGTACCTTGCCTTTTGAAAAATGTCTTCTAAAGTATTAGGTTAATCAAACTCAATTTTGTCCCGGACGGACCGAGGCAGTCCACTAATAAAATGTTGCATATTTAACTTTGCATCATTTATATAGGGCACATACCTCATCAACTCAAAAAATTTGCTGATATATTCATCTATTGTGAGTTGTCCTAGCTTGAGTTCATAGAACTCCTTGGTCTTCCCATCATAGTATTTTTCAGACAGATACTTCTTCTTAAAGTATTTCTCAAATTGTTTCCATGACAAGTCCTTCTCTTGTAATCCTTTCACATTCCTAAGGTGATCCAACCAAATGGAGGCCTTTCCATTCAAGTTGAAAATGGTTATTCGGGCCTTTAAGTTTTCAGAGCAGTCATGGAATATGAAGTACTTCTTCAATCCAAGTAGCCAAACTTCTGCTTATTCTCCCTTTTTAATTTCTCCATCGAAAGTGGGTGGTTTGGATTTATTTAACTTTTCAGGGTCATCTCCCTTGAATTTTTTCCTCTTCTTTCATCTCCTCCGGGAATGTGAACTAGTCTCACTAATAGACAATTCCTTGGAGTTGTCAGTTTCCTCACTAGAGGATTCTTCCGTTGAATGTCTCTTGGCTCAATGTTGGGCCTTCTTTGAGGTGCTCCTCCTTGTGTGGCTACTTTCAGGACCATGATTTTTTATCTCAGAGGGACTTTGGGTTTTCTTAGTATGATGTCTATCCACATTACTGGCTGTTGGCCCATGTTGCAACTATCTTTATATATCTGATAGGCTTTGCAATAGGAATGCATTAATTTTAGTTTGTTTTTCCTATTATTTTATCAGCCTTTCGTTGTCAGCCTTGCAACTCTGTAATTATTCCATGAGGCGTCTTATAGTTTCAGCCAAATCCAGAGGGGTTTCCACCACCCTCCTCTCATCAGATGCTTCTTCTCTATTGTGGGATTTCCCCCCCAACTCATGGTGTGTCACCATTCTTTATGTTGGATTTTTCCCTGCTATCCACTGACTATTTGAGTGTTGATAAAACATTTTATGTTATTTAATTATCAACTAGTTTATGAACATCACATGCAATTTGTAAGGTGAAGTTAGCTTCATTATTTGGAAACATCAACAACATACATTTCAGATTTTAACACATGTAACAACGACATAAAGTTTCATTCCTCTCTTTAGTAATAGATTTTAAACAAGCTCTTATGAATGGGGTAAGATAGGGTGTTACCCCTTAAAAGTTCTGTAATAAAATTTTATTCGACTCGTTCATGAGCCCAATCAGGCCAAGTGTTGTTTCCCTCTCTGATAACACTCTGTCACACACCCGACCCCTAAGTACCTTTTTAAGGGGTGGCATATAATTTTTTCGCTTTTCTCAATCATCTCAAATCTTCTCTATCACTACTCCATCGTCTTCTACTCATCAAGAGATTTCCAATGACGGTAAGTTCACTTAGAACTGAGCTCTAGAACAGGGGTTATGACCTTCCAAAGTTCTCAGGTTTTCAGAGGTCACATCTCTCTTACTACCACATGACATCCTCGTGGCCTCACATTGTCCACGCCAACTAATGTGGCGACACCCTGGTCTTGATGTGACATTAGCCTAGCATGCCACAGTGGAGCTTTGATCCACGCAGGTCTACAACCATCGTAACTCGAGCCTTCTCCCAACACACTCTTTGCTTACCTCTGATGAATATGGTGTCAAGGAATATTCCCTTTCTCTTGAATGGATGGTCTTGATGAATTCAAGATCTCCTGATTTGCAGTTAGGCTCCATTCGACACCTAAGGTAAACCAATCCTACTGGACCCCACTCAACTCGTCAACCCATTGCAGATTAATATGCACCATTACACTGGTGTTCTTGGTGAGAATCAATTCACGTTCACCGCATGGCACTTAGGCTAGCTCGACTAGAGGATGACATTTGTCCCTCTCCTATAGTCCAATTAAAACACTTAATCAATATTTCGTATAATACCATTTTTTGGTAATTAATTACTTAAACCTCATTAAGGATAATTATTCTCCACAAATTATTTTATCTAGTAATTAATTTTTTCTTAGCCTTGTTGGATTACTTAGAGGGTGGGTGAGTCAGTAATGAGAAATTATAACAATTATTAATCCTTTAAACCACAAAGTATATTTTTTTACTTATTCAACCATGTTCATTAGTTCATCATCAATATCTTACTGTATCATAAGCATTAAAATTCATCAGTGCATACTAAACAATAATAAACACATCCACAGAATGCAAATTACACCAATATTTACATGGAAACCCAATGCAGGATAAAACCACGAAATGTTTTTATGATATATCAAGAATTACATTCAAGGAAGCACCAACTTCCAATTCTCTGGCTACAACTGGAAGGAGGCTCCAACCCCCTAGTTTCTCAGGCTGCAACTTGAGGGAAGCTCCAACTCCCCAATTCTCTGGCTAAAACCCCCTATGTTCTCCAACTACAACCAGAAGGTGGCTACAACCACCTAGTTTATCAGGCTACAACCTGAGGGAAGCTCCAACTCCCTAATTCTCCGGCTACAACCAGAAGGAGGCTACAACCCCCTATGTTCTCCGGCTACAACCGAAAGGTGGATACAACCACATATCCTTTCCCCATACAACCACCCTAAAATATAAGTAGAATGATGGTGTAATGTCCCTAGCCACCAACATGCCAAGCAACGTCACTTCCAGACATCTCTCTATGATGTAATACCAATTTGCTTTAACACCCCCGACCACCCAGGATGGGCCATGCTATATCGTAGAAATAACAATTATCATCTAACTATAATTAAAACCATAAACAAACAACATATTATGCTAATACACTGACTGATGCATAAATAATAGTAAAAGCATACATGCGGTAATTCAGACAAAACCATAGATGTAACAACATATATAAATACATATCAAGTGAATGAACATGGAATGCATACTTATCTTTTAATTGAGATCCACCAACTACGTGCAGACCTTCCAAAAACCTCCCAGCCTTAGACCATGATGCTAATCATGCTCAGCAGTGGGTCACCCCTGAGCTGGGACTAAGCTTCACCCAGGGCAAGGGAATCCTAGACTAGGCTGAGTTTACAGGAAACTACATAGTGCAACTGGAAGGATTCTCTCCAGGAACCTTCTTGTGCTCACTACTCATGGACTCTCATTCCCCACATGCTTGCTCCAACCCAGGAATATGCACCTTCACTGTTCCACTGTCCATCAATTGCTCTACTTCCCCTTTTAGGGTCTCGACAACAGGCCATATCAGAAATTCTCAAAGCTCCGTAGTTGGTGCTGGACACTCTCTAGGAGAAAATCACTTCCCAAAAACCTCTCTCACCTAGAGAGAGTTGCTCACAGGCCTAACAACCAACCTCTTCAACCATGAGCCTGACAACCCACTTATTCAACCACAGGCCTGACAACCCGCTTCTTCAACTAACTTCCACTCAGTTTCTAGCAAGGTGAGGACAACAACAAAGCTCAATATAACTCAAGGAATGGGAGAAATCCACAATTTGGTAAGGCACAACATGGTTTTAGCAAGTACAAATATGATGGCTTCACAAGAAAACACAGATCAACTTCACGA
The DNA here is from genome assembly GCA_010110895.2 of Picea sitchensis. Lineage (NCBI taxonomy): Eukaryota > Viridiplantae > Streptophyta > Pinopsida > Pinales > Pinaceae > Picea > Picea sitchensis. Next base: position 3,501 of record SNQJ01S0212839.1, on the reverse strand, counting down.
GTTACTGGTTTCAGAGATGCGAGAAAGATGCATAGGTCCACGACCGAGGCCAAACGAGTTAGGAAAGTGATGGGAGAATGGGAACCAACCCCCCAATGAGCTGACTTTCCCAACTTAAACCGCATGTGCCTGAGCTGAAACATGTCGCCCATGAAGCACACTCCTTTCCATTTGGAAGTCCTCCTCTCTTCCTAAAGGAACTTAGGATATAAACATATCCTTCTAATAATCTTTTGGAATAATAATAAATTATTATTCTCTTGGACTTAAGCCCTTAGGCTTAGCCCCTTTTTCCAACCTCTCAGCCCCCTCTCCCTTGTCCAGCCTAGTGGAATCTTAGTCCCTCACACTCTTTATTTTTGGTTGGTATACACTTAACGATGTATTTATATTAATAATATGAATATTTACATGTACAAAACAAGCTCCTGGCCTTTGGCACCTAGGCTATCCAGCCTAATAAACACATAAGACCATAGCTTATAATTGCTTGGCTCACCAGCCTACAAAACATGTTACAATTCATAAATACAACTGGGGCTCATCCTTGGGGATATTACAATCCCCTCCGCTTATTTTTGCACTGTCCTCAGTTCAACTTATTTACACAACATCAACAAGATTTTCAAAATCCTAAAAAATATGCGGGTATTCTGCCCGCATAGCATCCTCATGCTCCCATGTTGCATCTCGAGGACTGTACCAGGTCCACTGGACCTTTACAATCCCTATGGCTCGATTCTAGAGCTGTTTTCTCCTCTGTTCCAATATGCGCATCGGGTGCACCTGCAAGATGCCTTCTTGCTCCACCTGAATCACATTCCAATCAATCACATGATTGGGATCATGTATATATTTCTTAAGCAATGAAACATGAAAAACATTGTGTACAGTCATGGATGCAGACAATGCAAGTATATATGTAACTGGTCCAATCCTTTTTAGGATTTCAAATGGCCCACAATATCTGGTTGCCAAATTGGAACGGTTCCCCAGCTTCAGGGAACTTATGTTGGCTTTCACTTTCAAGAAAACATGATCACCCACTTTAAACTCCATGTGGTTCCTGTTCTTATCAGCATAAATTTTCTGCCTGTCTTGGGAAGCCTTCAAATTATGCTTAATCTTCAACATTTTTTCTTCCATTTCCTTGAGAAAATCTAGCCCAACCATTACCCTATCGGCTGGGTTATCCCAACTTACTGGGGTGTTTCACTTTCTGCCATTAAGTGCTTCAAACATGCTCATCTTCAATGATGCTTGATACCCATTATTGTAGGAAAGTTCTACCAAGTGTAGGTAGTCTTCCCATTTAGATGGTTTGTATACCACATACATCCTTAGCATATCTTCTATCACTTGGTTCACCCTCTCTGTCTTCCCATAAGACTCAGGATGATAAGCAGTGTTGAAGTTCAAATTTTTTCCAAACCCTTTGAATAACCCCTTCCATAATTTTGAGGTAAATTTTGGGTCTCTGTCAGACACAATTGTTTTGGGAATACCATGCAATCATGCTACTTCCCTCATATAGATATCGACAACATTAGCTGCCTTGTGAGTAGTCTTCAATGGAATAAAATGGGCAGCTTTGGTAAGCTTATCCACCACCACCATGATGGAATCATGTTTCTTATTTGTTCTGGGTAATCCTGTGATGAAATCCATTGTCACCACTTCCCACTTCCACTTAGGAATGGGTTAAGGCTGTAGCAACCCTATTGGATGCCTATGTTCAACTTTGACCTTCTAACACTCCATACATCTGGTGATGTATTCTGCAATTTCCTTCTTCATACCTGGACAAAAGTGATGGCTCTTAACTATTTCCACTGTTTTTTGATATCCAAGGTGCCCAACATAAGGCACATTATGCATTTCTTTCAAGATCATAATTCTCAATTCCTGCAAATTAAGTACATAAACTCTATTTTTGTACAAGAGTGTTCCATCAGCTTCCAATTTATAATCTTCCACTTTCTGTAGCATCTTAACTTGCTGTATCTTTGTCACCAATTCCATGTACTACAAATCTGCATTTGCAGCTTCCAAAATTCTGCCTTTAATATCAGTTTGATACATGCTAATTGGCGCAACACCCCTACCTCAACAGGTTCTTCTTGACCTCCCGGTCTTCGAATCTTTCTTCTTCCCCTGAGACTAAATGGCTCTTTGATTCCCAACTGGAACCTTCAACACATATAACCACAGGTCCTTCTTAGGAGTTACACTTGCGCGAACAAGCACTAGGCATGAACTCTTACTTCCACGTGACCACTGAATTAACCCCAAAAGGGTGCATCGGGTTTCATGACTTTGTGATTCCTGTTGTTGAGTTTTCTAACTCCAATTTACGAAACCCCTAAATGGGTTAACGGTCTCTAGCTCCTCCCTTAAATCTCCTGATGTGACCCTTTGCTATAACCTAGGGCCCAACCTTCGAGCGCATCAAAATTTTGCAACTCAGGAGTTCACGATACAATGCTCCTCCTTTTCCTTGAAGTCTGAACTCACGACTTCTTTGCTACAGATCAATGATCCAGATCCTTCCATGATCTGACGGTCTAGATCCTGTCGAGATTTTGCGAATCAGGATTTCGCAACCCTTAACTCCAAGTCACAACTTTCTCCACACTCCTGAATTATGAAATGACGAAATTCAAATCACAAGATCAATGACTCTCGTTGATACAGATCTGACGACACTTCTCCCTCCTGAGATTACAAGTGCTTAAGGATTCTCACCTTAATCCCTCCGTTGATCTATTAGATCCAACAATCCTCATAAAATCGATGGTTCTCCCTTTGAGAATTTCAACCATCCGTTCAGGCTTCTAATAATTCTTGCCAAAGAACTTGGCATCCTTCCTCCTAAGCTTTCCTCCCGTGAGGCGACTTCGACCGTTGTCTCACCTTCGAATTCTTAGAAGTCTCTATCCCTCTCGAGATTGATTCTTTTGAGTTTGGTTCTTGCAACAAACTCAAAATTTATAAGGGATTTATACGTGCACTCCTCACGACCTTCACGATAATCATTGATTATCTGATGTCTTCCTCTTCTGCGCACTCCTTATGACATAATTATTTAACCACTCCTTGGTTGGGAAAAGTATGAGACTTCAACCTGTCTGTGCACACCTTGCACGACTCTGTGCTATACTTTCACTTCTGCTGGTATGAGAACAACGATATCTCTCTTGATATTTTCCGAGGTAAAACTCAGACTCTTGTCAACGCACTCCTTGCGGACCTTCACTGCACTCCTTGCAGGAATTTCTCAGGACGAGAAACAATTGAAACTCATTCTCTCCCTCTCACCGACTTCATACATTCAACATGAAATCATACACATAAGCATTGAAACAAATGCATAACATAACATATAAGCAAACTGTAAACATACCATTCAATAGATGCAAACAATAATCATCACAACACCATGAAATTAAATCAAAACATCCTTATATTAAATTCAAGTGTTTGTGTACATGGGTTCAATAG